>OY986440.1:11828037-11831942 GCA_963920525.1 Dichetophora obliterata
ATTTAATTTAATTTAATTTAATTTATTTAATTTAATTTATTTAATTTAATTTAATTTAATTTAATTTAATTTAATTTAATTTAATTTAATTTAATTTAATTTAATTTAATTTAATTAATTTAATTTAATTTAATTTAATTTAATTTAATTTAATTTAATTTAATTTAATTAATTTAATTTTTAATTTAATTTAATTTAATATTTAATTTAATTTAATTTAATTTAATTTAATTTAATTTAATTTAATTTAATTTAATTTAATTTAATTTAATTTAATTTAATTTAATTTAATTTAATTTAATTTAATTTAATTTAATTTAATTTAATTTAATTTAATTTAATTTAATTTAATTTAATTTAATTTAATTTAATTTAATTTAATTTAATTTAATTTAATTTAATTTAATTTAATTTATTTAATTTAATTTAATTTAATTTAATTTAATTAATTTAATTTAATTTAATTTAATTTAATTTAATTTAATTTAATTTAATTTAATTTAATTTAATTTAATTTAATTTAATTTAATTTAATTTAATTTAATTTAATTTAATTTAATTTAATTTAATTTAATTTAATTTAATTTAATTTATTTAATTTAATTTAATTTAATTTAATTTAATTTAATTTAATTTAATTTAATTTAATTTAATTTAATTTAATTTAATTTATTTAATTTAATTTAATTTAATTTAATTTAATTTAATTTAATTTAATTTAATTAATTTAATTTAATTTATTTAATTTAATTTAATTTAATTTAATTTAATTTAATTTAATTTAATTTAATTAATTTAATTTAATTTAATTTAATTTAATTTAATTTAATTTAATTTAATTAAATTTAATTTAATTTAATTTAATTTAATTTAATTAATTTAATTTAATTTAATTTAATTTAATTTAATTTAATTTAATTTAATTTAATTTAATTTAATTTAATTTAATTTAATTTAATTTAATTTAATTTAATTTAATTTAATTTAATTTAATTTAATTTAATTTAATTTAATTTAATTTAATTTAATTTAATTTAATTTAATTTAATTTAATTTAATTTAATTTAATTTAATTTAATTTAATTTAATTTAATTTAATTTAATTTAATTTAATTTAATTTAATTTAATTTAATTTAATTTAATTTAATTTAATTTAATTTAATTTAATTTAATTTAATTTAATTTAATTTAATTTAATTTAATTTAATTTAATTTAATTTAATTTAATTTAATTTAATTTAATTTAATTTAATTTAATTTAATTTAATTTAATTTAATTTAATTTAATTTAATTTAATTTAATTTAATTAATTTAATTTAATTTAATTTAATTTAATTTAATTTAATTTAATTTAATTTTAATTTAATTTAATTTAATTTAATTTAATTTAATTTAATTTAATTTAATTTAATTTAATTTAATTTAATTTAATTTAATTTAATTTAATTTAATTTAATTTAATTTAATTTAATTTAATTTAATTTAATTTAATTTAATTTAATTTAATTTAATTAATTAATTTAATTTAATTTAATTTAATTTAATTTAATTTAATTTAATTTAATTTAATTTAATTTAATTTAATTTAATTTAATTTAATTTAATTTAATTTAATTTAATTTAATTTAATTTAATTTAATTTAATTTAATTTAATTTAATTTAATTTAATTTAATTTAATTTAATTTAATTTAATTTAATTTAATTTAATTTAATTTAATTTAATTTAATTTAATTAATTTAATTTAATTTAATTTAATTTAATTTAATTTAATTTAATTTAATTTAATTTAATTTAATTTAATTTAATTTAATTTAATTTAATTTAATTTAATTTAATTAATTTAATTTAATTTAATTTAATTTAATTTAATTTATTAATTTAATTTAATTTAATTTAATTTAATTTAATTTAATTTAATTTAATTTAATTTAATTTAATTTAATTTAATTTAATTTAATTTAATTTAATTTAATTTAATTTAATTTAATTTAATTAATTTAATTTAATTTAATTTAATTTAATTTAATTTAATTTAATTTAATTTAATTTAATTTAATTTAATTTAATTTAATTTAATTTAATTTAATTTAATTTAATTTAATTTAATTTAATTTAATTTAATTTAATTTAATTTAATTTAATTTAATTTAATTTAATTTAATTTAATTTAATTTAATTTAATTTAATTTAATTTAATTTAATTTAATTTAATTAATTTAATTTAATTTAATTTAATTTAATTTAATTTAATTTAATTTAATTTAATTTAATTTAATTTAATTTAATTTAATTTAATTTAATTTAATTTAATTTAATTTAATTTAATTTAATTTAATTTAATTTATTTAATTTAATTTAATTTAATTTAATTTAATTTAATTTAATTTAAATTAATTTAATTTAATTTAATTTAATTTAATTTAATTTAAATAATTTAATTTAATTTAATTTAATTTAATTAATTTAATTTAATTTAAAATTTAATTTAATTAATTTAATTAATTTAAAATTTAATATTAATTTAAATTAATTATATTTAATTTAATTTAATTTAATTAAATTATTTAAATTAAATTAATTTAATATAATTTAAATTAATTTAATCTAATTTAAATTATAATTTAATTTAATTATAAATTTAATTTAATTTAAATAATTTAATATAATTTAATTTAATTTAAATTAAATTAAATTTAATTTAAATTTAAATTAAATTAAATTAAATTAAATTAATTAAATTAAATTAATTAAATTAAATTAAATTAAATTAAATAATTTAAATTAAATTAATTTAATTTAAATTAAATTAAATTTAATTTAAATTAAATTAAATTAAATTAAATTAAATAATTAAATTAAATTAATTTAATTTAATTTAAATTAATTTAAATTAAATTAATTAATTTAATTAAATTCAATTTAAATTAAATTAAATTAATTAAATTAATTAATTAATTAAATTAATTAAATTAAATTAAATTAAATAAATTAATTAAATTAATTAAATTAATTAAAATTAAATTAATAATTAAATTAAATAAATTAAATTAAATTAAATTAAATTAAATTAAATTAAATTAAATTAAATTAATTAAATTAATTAAATTAAATTAAATTAAATTAAATTAAATAAATTAAATTAAATTAAATTAAATTAATTAAATTAAATTAAATTAAATTAAATTAATTAAATTAAAATTAAATTAAATTAAATTAATTAAATTAAATTAAATTAATTAAATTAAATTAAATTAATAATAAATTATTAAATTAAATTAATTAATTAAATTAAATTAAATTAAATTAAATTAAATTAATTAAATTAAATTTAAATTAAATTAAATTAAATTAAATTAAATTAAATTAAATTAATTAAATTAAATTAAATTAAATTAAATTAAATTAAATTAAATTAAATTAAATTAAATTAAATTAAATTAAATTAAATTAAATTAAATTAAATTAAATTAAATTAATTAAATTAAATTAAATTAAATTAAATTAATTTAAATTAAATTAAATTTAATTTAATTTAATTAAATTAAATTAAATTAAATTAAATTAAATTAATTAAATTAATTAAATTAAATTAAATTTACATTAAATTAAATTGATTTAAATTAAATTAAATTAAATTAAATTAAATTAAATTAAATTAAATTAATTTAAATTAAATTAAATTAAATTAAATTAATTAAATTAAATTAAATTAAATTAAATTAAATTAAATTAAATTAATTAAATTAAATAATTTAAATTTAAATTAATTAATTAAATTAAATTAAATTAAATTAAATTATTAATTAATTAAATTAAATTAAATTAAATTAATTAAATTAAATTAAATTAAATTAAATTAAATTAAATTAAATTATAATTTAAATTAAATTAAATTAAATT
>OY986440.1:11832142-11987142 GCA_963920525.1 Dichetophora obliterata
TTGAATTTAATTGAATTTAATTGAATTTAATTGAATTTAATTGAATTTAATTGAATTTAATTGAATTTAATTGAATTTAATTGAATTTAATTGAATTTAATTGAATTTAATTGAATTTAATTGAATTTAATTGAATTTAATTGAATTTAATTGAATTTAATTGAATTTAATTGAATTTAATTGAATTTAATTGAATTTAATTGAATTTAATTGAATTTAATTGAATTTAATTGAATTTAATTGAATTTAATTTAATTTAATTTAATTTAATTTAATTTAATTTAATTTAATTTAATTTAATTTAATTTAATTTAATTTAATTTAATTTAATTTAATTTAATTTAATTTAATTTAATTGAATTTAATTGAATTTAATTGAATTTAATTGAATTTAATTGAATTTAATTGAATTTAATTTAATTTAATTGAATTTAATTGAATTTAATTGAATTTAATTGAATTTAATTTAATTTAATTGAATTTAATTGAATTTAATTGAATTTAATTGAATTTAATTGAATTTAATTGAATTTAATTGAATTTAATTGAATTTAATTTAATTTAATTGAATTTAATTGAATTTAATTGAATTTAATTGAATTTAATTGAATTTAATTTAATTTAATTTAATTTAATTTAATTTAATTTAATTTAATTTAATTTAATTTAATTTAATTTAATTTAATTTAATTTAATTTAATTTAATTTAATTTAATTTAATTTAATTTAATTTAATTAATTTAATTTAATTTAATTTAATTTAATTTAATTTAATTTAATTTAATTTAATTTAATTTAATTTAATTTAATTTAATTTAATTTAATTTAATTTAATTTAATTTAATTTAATTTAATTTAATTTAATTTAATTTAATTTAATTTAATTTAATTTAATTTAATTTAATTTAATTTAATTTAATTTAATTTAATTTAATTTAATTTAATTTAATTTAATTTAATTTAATTTAATTTAATTTAATTTAATTTAATTTAATTTAATTTAATTTAATTTAATTTAATTTAATTTAATTTAATTTAATTTAATTTAATTTAATTTAATTTAATTTAATTTAATTTAATTTAATTTAATTTAATTTAATTTAATTTAATTTAATTTAATTTAATTTAATTAATTTAATTTAATTTAATTTAATTTAATTTAATTTAATTTAATTTAATTTAATTTAATTTAATTTAATTTAATTTAATTTAATTTAATTTAATTTAATTTAATTTAATTTAATTTAATTTAATTTAATTTAATTTAATTTAATTTAATTTAATTTAATTTAATTTAATTTAATTTAATTTAATTTAATTTAATTTAATTTAATTTAATTTAATTTAATTTAATTTAATTTAATTTAATTTAATTTAATTTAATTTAATTTAATTTAATTTAATTTAATTTAATTTAATTTAATTTAATTTAATTTAATTTAATTTAATTTAATTTAATTTAATTTAATTTAATTTAATTTAATTTAATTTAATTTAATTAATTTAATTTAATTTAATTTAATTTAATTTAATTTAATTTAATTTAATTTAATTTAATTTAATTTAATTTAATTTAATTTAATTTAATTTAATTTAATTTAATTTAATTTAATTTAATTTAATTTAATTTAATTTAATTTAATTTAATTTAATTTAATTTAATTTAATTTAATTTAATTTAATTTAATTTAATTTAATTTAATTTAATTGAATTTAATTGAATTTAATTGAATTTAATTGAATTTAATTGAATTTAATTGAATTTAATTGAATTTAATTGAATTTAATTGAATTTAATTGAATTTAATTGAATTTAATTGAATTTAATTGAATTTAATTGAATTTAATTGAATTTAATTGAATTTAATTGAATTTAATTGAATTTAATTGAATTTAATTGAATTTAATTGAATTTAATTGAATTTAATTGAATTTAATTGAATTTAATTGAATTTAATTGAATTTAATTGAATTTAATTGAATTTAATTGAATTTAATTGAATTTAATTGAATTTAATTGAATTTAATTGAATTTAATTGAATTTAATTGAATTTAATTGAATTTAATTGAATTTAATTGAATTTAATTGAATTTAATTGAATTTAATTGAATTTAATTGAATTTAATTGAATTTAATTGAATTTAATTGAATTTAATTTAATTTAATTTAATTTAATTTAATTTAATTGAATTTAATTGAATTTAATTGAATTTAATTGAATTTAATTGAATTTAATTGAATTTAATTGAATTTAATTTAATTTAATTGAATTTAATTGAATTTAATTGAATTTAATTGAATTTAATTGAATTTAATTGAATTTAATTGAATTTAATTGAATTTAATTGAATTTAATTTAATTTAATTTAATTTAATTTAATTTAATTTAATTTAATTTAATTTAATTTAATTTAATTTAATTTAATTTAATTTAATTTAATTTAATTTAATTTAATTTAATTTAATTTAATTTAATTTAATTTAATTTAATTTAATTTAATTTAATTTAATTTAATTTAATTTAATTTAATTTAATTTAATTTAATTTAATTTAATTTAATTTAATTTAATTTAATTTAATTTAATTTAATTTAATTTAATTTAATTTAATTTAATTTAATTTAATTTAATTTAATTTAATTTAATTTAATTTAATTTAATTTAATTTAATTTAATTTAATTTAATTTAATTTAATTTAATTTAATTTAATTTAATTTAATTTAATTTAATTTAATTTAATTTAATTTAATTTAATTTAATTTAATTTAATTTAATTTAATTTAATTTAATTTAATTTAATTTAATTTAATTTAATTTAATTTAATTTAATTTAATTTAATTTAATTTAATTTAATTTAATTTAATTTAATTTAATTTAATTTAATTTAATTTAATTTAATTTAATTTAATTTAATTTAATTTAATTTAATTTAATTTAATTTAATTTAATTTAATTTAATTTAATTTAATTTAATTTAATTTAATTTAATTTAATTTAATTTAATTTAATTTAATTTAATTTAATTTAATTTAATTTAATTTAATTTAATTTAATTTAATTAATTTAATTTAATTTAATTTAATTTAATTTAATTTAATTTAATTTAATTTAATTTAATTTAATTTAATTTAATTTAATTTAATTAATTTAATTTAATTTAATTTAATTTAATTTAATTTAATTTAATTTAATTTAATTTAATTTAATTTAATTTAATTTAATTTAATTAATTTAATTTAATTTAATTTAATTTAATTTAATTTAATTTAATTTAATTAATTTAATTTAATTTAATTTAATTTAATTTAATTTAATTTAATTTAATTTAATTTAATTTAATTTAATTTAATTTAATTTAATTTAATTTAATTTAATTTAATTTAATTTAATTTAATTTAATTTAATTTAATTTAATTTAATTTAATTTAATTTAATTTAATTTAATTTAATTTAATTTAATTTAATTTAATTTAATTTAATTTAATTTAATTTAATTTAATTTAATTTAATTAATTTAATTTAATTTAATTTAATTTAATTTAATTTAATTTAATTTAATTTAATTTAATTTAATTTAATTTAATTTAATTTAATTTAATTTAATTTAATTTAATTTAATTTAATTTAATTAATTTAATTTAATTTAATTTAATTTAATTTAATTTAATTTAATTTAATTTAATTTAATTTAATTTAATTTAATTTAATTTAATTTAATTTAATTTAATTTAATTTAATTTAATTTAATTTAATTTAATTTAATTTAATTTAATTTAATTTAATTTAATTTAATTTAATTTAATTTAATTTAATTTAATTTAATTTAATTTAATTTAATTTAATTTAATTTAATTTAATTTAATTTAATTTAATTTAATTTAATTTAATTTAATTTAATTTAATTTAATTTAATTTAATTTAATTTAATTTAATTTAATTTAATTTAATTTAATTTAATTTAATTTAATTTAATTTAATTTAATTTAATTTAATTTAATTTAATTTAATTTAATTTAATTTAATTTAATTTAATTTAATTTAATTTAATTTAATTTAATTTAATTTAATTTAATTTAATTTAATTTAATTTAATTTAATTTAATTTAATTTAATTTAATTTAATTTAATTTAATTTAATTTAATTTAATTTAATTTAATTTAATTTAATTTAATTTAATTTAATTTAATTTAATTTAATTTAATTTAATTTAATTTAATTTAATTTAATTTAATTTAATTTAATTTAATTTAATTTAATTTAATTTAATTTAATTTAATTTAATTTAATTTAATTTAATTTAATTTAATTTAATTTAATTTAATTTAATTTAATTTAATTTAATTTAATTTAATTTAATTTAATTTAATTTAATTTAATTTAATTTAATTTAATTTAATTTAATTTAATTTAATTTAATTTAATTTAATTTAATTTAATTTAATTTAATTTAATTTAATTTAATTTAATTTAATTTAATTTAATTTAATTTAATTTAATTTAATTTAATTTAATTTAATTTAATTTAATTTAATTTAATTTAATTTAATTTAATTTAATTTAATTTAATTTAATTTAATTTAATTTAATTTAATTTAATTTAATTTAATTTAATTTAATTTAATTTAATTTAATTTAATTTAATTTAATTTAATTTAATTTAATTTAATTTAATTTAATTTAATTTAATTTAATTTAATTTAATTTAATTTAATTTAATTTAATTTAATTTAATTTAATTTAATTTAATTTAATTTAATTTAATTTAATTTAATTTAATTTAATTTAATTTAATTTATTTAATTTAATTTAATTTAATTTAATTTAATTTAATTTAATTTAATTTAATTTAATTTAATTTAATTTAATTTAATTTAATTTAATTTAATTTAATTTAATTTAATTTAATTTAATTTAATTTAATTTAATTTAATTTAATTTAATTTAATTTAATTTAATTTAATTTAATTTAATTTAATTTAATTTAATTTAATTTAATTTAATTTAATTTAATTTAATTTAATTTAATTTAATTTAATTTAATTTAATTTAATTTAATTTAATTTAATTAATTTAATTTAATTTAATTTAATTTAATTTAATTTAATTTAATTTAATTTAATTTAATTTAATTTAATTTAATTTAATTTAATTTAATTTAATTTAATTTAATTTAATTTAATTTAATTTAATTTAATTTAATTTAATTTAATTTAATTTAATTAATTTAATTTAATTTAATTTAATTTAATTTAATTTAATTTAATTAATTTAATTTAATTTAATTGAATTGAATTGAATTGAATTGAATTGAATTGAATTGAATTGAATTGAATTGAATTTAATTTAATTTAATTTAATTTAATTTAATTTAATTTAATTTAATTTAATTTAATTTAATTTAATTTAATTTAATTTAATTTAATTTAATTTAATTTAATTTAATTTAATTTAATTTAATTTAATTTAATTTAATTTAATTTAATTTAATTTAATTTAATTTAATTTAATTTAATTTAATTTAATTTAATTTAATTTAATTTAATTAATTTAATTTAATTTAATTTAATTTAATTTAATTTAATTTAATTTAATTTAATTTAATTTAATTTAATTTAATTTAATTTAATTTAATTTAATTTAATTTAATTTAATTTAATTTAATTTAATTTAATTTAATTTAATTTAATTTAATTTAATTTAATTTAATTTAATTTAATTTAATTTAATTTAATTTAATTTAATTTAATTTAATTTAATTTAATTTAATTTAATTTAATTTAATTTAATTTAATTTAATTTAATTTAATTTAATTTAATTTAATTTAATTTAATTTAATTTAATTTAATTTAATTTAATTTAATTTAATTTAATTTAATTTAATTTAATTTAATTTAATTTAATTTAATTTAATTTAATTTAATTTAATTTAATTTAATTTAATTTAATTTAATTTAATTTAATTTAATTTAATTTAATTTAATTTAATTTAATTTAATTTAATTTAATTTAATTTAATTTAATTTAATTTAATTTAATTTAATTTAATTTAATTTAATTTAATTTAATTTAATTTAATTTAATTTAATTTAATTTAATTTAATTTAATTTAATTTAATTTAATTTAATTAATTTAATTTAATTTAATTTAATTTAATTTAATTTAATTTAATTTAATTTAATTTAATTTAATTTAATTTAATTTAATTTAATTTAATTTAATTTAATTTAATTTAATTTAATTTAATTTAATTTAATTTAATTTAATTTAATTTAATTTAATTTAATTTAATTTAATTTAATTTAATTTAATTTAATTTAATTTAATTTAATTTAATTTAATTTAATTTAATTTAATTTAATTTAATTTAATTTAATTTAATTTAATTTAATTTAATTTAATTTAATTTAATTTAATTTAATTTAATTTAATTTAATTTAATTTAATTTAATTTAATTTAATTTAATTTAATTTAATTTAATTTAATTTAATTTAATTTAATTTAATTTAATTTAATTTAATTTAATTTAATTTAATTTAATTTAATTTAATTTAATTTAATTTAATTTAATTTAATTTAATTTAATTTAATTTAATTTAATTTAATTTAATTTAATTTAATTTAATTTAATTTAATTTAATTTAATTTAATTTAATTTAATTTAATTTAATTTAATTTAATTTAATTTAATTTAATTTAATTTAATTTAATTTTTAATTTAATTTAATTAATTTAATTTAATTTAATTTAATTTAATTTAATTTAATTTAATTTAATTTAATTTAATTTAATTAATTTAATTTAATTTAATTTAATTTAATTTAATTTAATTTAATTTAATTTAATTTAATTTAATTTAATTTAATTTAATTTAATTTAATTTAATTTAATTTAATTTAATTTAATTAATTTAATTTAATTTAATTTAATTTAATTTAATTTAATTTAATTTAATTTAATTTAATTTAATTTAATTTAATTTAATTTAATTTAATTTAATTTAATTTAATTTAATTTAATTTAATTTAATTTAATTTAATTTAATTTAATTTAATTAATTTAATTTAATTTAATTTAATTTAATTTAATTTAATTTAATTTAATTTAATTTAATTTAATTTAATTTAATTTAATTTAATTTAATTTAATTTAATTTAATTTAATTTAATTTAATTTAATTTAATTTAATTAATTTAATTTAATTTAATTTAATTTAATTTAATTTAATTTAATTTAATTTAATTTAATTTAATTTAATTTAATTTAATTTAATTTAATTTAATTTAATTTAATTTAATTTAATTTAATTTAATTTAATTTAATTTAATTTAATTTAATTTAATTTAATTTAATTTAATTTAATTTAATTTAATTTAATTTAATTTAATTTAATTTAATTTAATTTAATTTAATTTAATTTAATTTAATTTAATTTAATTTAATTTAATTTAATTTAATTTAATTTAATTTAATTTAATTTAATTTAATTTAATTTAATTTAATTTAATTTAATTTAATTTAATTTAATTTAATTTAATTTAATTTAATTTAATTTAATTTAATTTAATTTAATTTAATTTAATTTAATTTAATTTAATTTAATTTAATTTAATTTAATTTAATTTAATTTAATTTAATTTAATTTAATTTAATTTAATTTAATTTAATTTAATTTAATTTAATTTAATTTAATTTAATTTAATTTAATTTAATTTAATTTAATTTAATTTAATTTAATTTAATTTAATTTAATTTAATTAATTTAATTTAATTTAATTTAATTTAATTTAATTTAATTTAATTTAATTTAATTTAATTTAATTTAATTTAATTTAATTTAATTTAATTTAATTTAATTTAATTTAATTTAATTTAATTTAATTTAATTTAATTTAATTTAATTTAATTTAATTTAATTTAATTTAATTTAATTTAATTTAATTTAATTTAATTTAATTTAATTTAATTTAATTTAATTTAATTTAATTTAATTTAATTTAATTTAATTTAATTTAATTTAATTTAATTTAATTTAATTTAATTTAATTTAATTTAATTTAATTTAATTTAATTTAATTTAATTTAATTTAATTTAATTTAATTTAATTTAATTTAATTTAATTTAATTTAATTTAATTTAATTTAATTTAATTTAATTTAATTTAATTTAATTTAATTTAATTTAATTTAATTTAATTTAATTTAATTTAATTTAATTTAATTTAATTTAATTTAATTTAATTTAATTTAATTTAATTTAATTTAATTTAATTTAATTTAATTTAATTTAATTTAATTTAATTTAATTTAATTTAATTTAATTTAATTTAATTTAATTTAATTTAATTTAATTTAATTTAATTTAATTTAATTTAATTTAATTTAATTTAATTTAATTTAATTTAATTTAATTTAATTTAATTTAATTTAATTTAATTTAATTTAATTTAATTTAATTTAATTTAATTTAATTTAATTTAATTTAATTTAATTTAATTTAATTTAATTTAATTTAATTTAATTTAATTTAATTTAATTTAATTTAATTTAATTTAATTTAATTTAATTTAATTTAATTTAATTTAATTTAATTTAATTTAATTTAATTTAATTTAATTTAATTTAATTTAATTTAATTTAATTTAATTTAATTTAATTTAATTTAATTTAATTTAATTTAATTTAATTTAATTTAATTTAATTTAATTTAATTTAATTTAATTTAATTTAATTTAATTTAATTTAATTTAATTTAATTTAATTTAATTTAATTTAATTTAATTTAATTTAATTTAATTTAATTTAATTTAATTTAATTTAATTTAATTTAATTTAATTTAATTTAATTTAATTTAATTTAATTTAATTTAATTTAATTTAATTTAATTTAATTTAATTTAATTTAATTTAATTTAATTTAATTTAATTTAATTTAATTTAATTTAATTTAATTTAATTTAATTTAATTTAATTTAATTTAATTTAATTTAATTTAATTTAATTTAATTTAATTTAATTTAATTTAATTTAATTTAATTTAATTTAATTTAATTTAATTTAATTTAATTTAATTTAATTTAATTTAATTTAATTTAATTTAATTTAATTTAATTTAATTTAATTTAATTTAATTTAATTTAGTTTAGTTTAATTTAATTTAATTTAATTTAATTTAATTTAATTTAATTTAATTTAATTTAATTTAATTTAATTTAATTTAATTTAATTTAATTTAATTTAATTTAATTTAATTTAATTTAATTTCTAAATACCTGCAACAATTGGCAGAAATTTGTATATATATTTTTACATAAAGAAAGTATATACATCTCATATATGTGTATATACTATGTAGCTTAAAAATCATTTAAATCAATTTATTATAATTTGAAAAGAGGGAAATTGGTAAATTCATTTAATTTACCAAATGCAATGTAGCTAAAAAATTAAGCTTTAAATTAAAAAATTTCTTAAATACATTGTACCTGCAAGAACTAAAAGAAATTTATAGGTAAAGGTCATATGAAAATATTATCATAATTTAAATAGCTGGAAATTGGTAAATTCATTTAATTTACCAAATCCAATCTAGTTAAAAAATTTTGCTTTAAATTAAAAAAAATTCCTAAATTCATTGTACTTGTAAATTGGTAAAAATTTAGCTTCAAATGAAAAAATTTGCTGAATTTATAGTACCTGGAAATTGGTAATAAATGTAGCTTAAAATTAAAAAATTTCTTACCTGCAAGAAATAAAATAAATTTATAGGTAAAGGGGGGCATAAAATGTTCTCATCATTTAAAAAAAAATAAATTGGTAAATTCATTCAATTTACCATACACCCAATCTAGCTAAAAAATGTAAACATTCATATGAGTGCAAGATTCTTATAGGAAACAAAAAAAGTCATAGTAAAGCGAAAAGAAACAATAGCAAACTATTTTCTTTTCGCTTCATCACACGCTTTCTATTTTCTATTTCTTCGCACTCACACAGCTCATACATCGCTAAGCGTCACAACCACAAAGCTGCGTCAGCTAAGCAGAACTGAGCAAAGTCAGCCGAAAAATTTCAATTTTATTTTCCTTCACATCCACTTTCGCTCAATCCTCACTGATTACAAATGTCTGCACAAACGCAACTGTGCAGAACTGACAACTCTTTACTACTCTTTGGTACAATGTATTTAAGAAATTTTTTAATTTAAAGCTAAATTTTTTAGCTACATCGCATTTGGTAAATTAAATGAATTAACCAATTTCCCACTTTTCAAATTATTATAAATTGATTTAAATGATTTTTAAGCTACATAGTATATACACATATATGAGATGTATATACTTTCTTTATGTAAAAATATATATACAAATTTCTGTCAATTGTTGCAGGTATTTAGAAAATTTTTTTCATTTTAAACAAAGTCAGAATGTTTACGAAAGTGTTTAAAATATTAAATACCATCTAAAAGTTTGAAACATTAAAATTAATGAAAGTATTTTGTTGTGTTTTCAAATCCAAAAAATAAAACTAATTATATAACGTCACAATTAAAAAAAAAATGATTTCTCAGTACAAGAATTTTAAGTCTTAAGCAGAAATTAAAGGAATTACAATATCTACTATGAAATTAACTATATACAATATTTACAGTAAATATTTACAGAAATGTATTTACAATATTTAAATTGTATATACATTTACATATATTTTACAATTTAAATAAATACTTTATTGTATTACTTAGGTTAGTTTAATCCATTCAAAGTGTTTGCCTTAGTTGATAATTTATTACATTATGTAATAAGTTTTCAATTTAGTTTTAAGTTATTACATTCTGTAATAAGATTTTCATTTAGGTTTAAATTACTACATTATGTAATAAGATTTTCATTTAGTTTTAAATTATTACTTTATGTAATAAGATTTCATTCTAGGTTTTAAGATATTATATTATATGATAAGCACCGTATTATATTAAATAATAAGAGCAAGTTTAAAAATTTTTTAATTTTTTATTGAATAATAAGAATAAAATGAGGTAAGTTTTAAAACACAACAATTCAAAACCAAAACTGCAAAATAAATTCATATGTATGTAAAACATTATTTTGCTTTAAAATGAATAATAGATGAATTTGTTGCTTTCTTTATTAAGTGATTAATTTATTAAAAAATCTATAAATAAATTCATAATTCATAAAAGGATGAATTTATTGCTTCCTTTATTAATTGATTAATTTTATTAATTTATTAAAAAATCTGTTTGCTAAAAATAAAAACTTTTTAAACACCTTCAGCAAATAGATTTTATACAAAATTTTAAAAAAATCCCAAAACACAAAAAAAAACAAGGAACTTTATGTCACCATAACAACTACTGTTTAAAGAAGGTAATTAAAATGAAAAAATATCTTTAAATATTAATACCATTTCTGGATTATTAAACAAACACAATTAGTTTGTTATATTTTGGATTTGAAAACACAACAAAATACTTTCATAAATTTTAATGTTTCAAACTTTTAGATGGTATTTAATATTTTAAACACTTTCGTAAACATTCTGAGTTTGTTTAAAATGAAAAATTTTTCTAAATACCTGCCACAATTGACAGAAATTTGTATATATATTTTACATAAAGTATATACATCTCATATATGTGTATATACTATGTAGCTTAAAAATCATTTAATCAATCTATATAAATAAAAATCAAATGTCGTTCGTTGGTAATTGCATCAGTTGAGAACGGCTGAACCGATTTGGATAATTTTTTTTTTAAAATGTTCGTAATAGTCCAACTTAGGTTTTTACTGAAAGAAAAATTGACCACGCCCACTTTTGCGCCCACTGTTTTGATATCTATATATATAAAATTAAGTGGCAAAACTTCCTGTTCGCATACTCCTCCTAGACGGCTTGCCCGATTTCAATGAAATTTTCAGGGGTGATTGGGGTCTGTGTGGAGGGTGCACATAAGAAATTGCATGTGTGTATCTTTGCAGGTTTTGTACCACACCCCCTTTTGTCGCCCACAAATCAATAAAAATGCTGTATTTAAGACGGTTTTGGTCGTATGAAATTAAAATTTGGTAAATAAGTTCGTATGATAACTATAATTAACTTTGAAAAAATGGGCGTGGTCACAATTCATCTACGCCTACTTTAAAGAAAATATCAAAATACTTCAAAACCATTGGTCCGATTGAGCTCAAATTTTGTAAGTACGCTTTGCTTTGAGTACGAGATGGTTTAAGGGGCAATGCCACACCCCCTTTTACCTCCCACATATAAATAAAAAATTGTTGTTATCGAATAGCTTTAGTTAGAGTTATGGGTCGCACAGCTTAGAAATTCGGTATTCGACCACAATTTAGACGTACCATTTCTGTGATGAAATTTAATGGGAGTGGACAAGGGGGAGGGGCACCTCCGATACAACCCAAATTTGTGATATCGAATAGCTTTGAAGTTATAGGAATTCATCTTTGGAATTCAGTTTTTGACCTCAATTTACACATGCAGTTTCAATGGTTTTATTTTATGGGCGTTGGACAGGGAGGCGTGACATCTCCCTTACAACCCAAATTTGCGATATCGTATTGCTTTGAAGTTATAGGTTGACAGCGTAAGAATTCGGTATTCGACCTAAATTTATACATGCATTTTCAATACTTACATTTTGTCGTCGTAGGGCAAAGGGGAGTGGCACTTCCCATACAACCCAACTTTGTGCTATCAAATAGTTTTAGAGTTATAAGTCGTACAACGCCGAAATTCAGTATTCGACCTCAATATACACATGCAGTTTCATTGATTCAATCTATGTTCATTGGTAAGAGGGGCGTGGCACCTCCCATTTAACGTAAATTTGCGATATTGAATATCAGCGTCAGAATTCAGTATTCGGCCCCAATTTATACATGCAGTTTCATTAATTACATTTTATGGGCGTACGACAAGGGGGCGTGAAACCTCCTATTTAACCCAAATTAGAGATATCAAATAGCATTGGGGTTATAGGTCTCACAGCTTTGGAATTCAGCATTGGACCTCAATGTACACATGCAGTTTCATTGATTACATTTTATGAGCGTTGATCAAGGGGGAGTGGTACCTCCCATACAACGAAAATTTGTGATATCGAATAGCTTTGTAGTTCAAGGTCGCACAGCGTCGGAACTCAGTATTCGACCAAAATTTACGCTTGCAGATATACTGATAAAATTTTTAGAGTTTGTCGGGGGGGCGTGACACCTCCAATTTAACCCAAATTTGCGATATCGAATATATTTGGAGTTATAGGTAACTCAGCCTCAAAATTCAGTATTCGACCTCAATGTACTCATGCAGTTTCATTGCTAAAATTTTATGGGCGTAGGGAAAAGGAGAGTGGCACCTCCCATACAATCAAAATTTGTGCTATCGAATAGTTTTGGAGTTATATGTCGCACAGTTTTGGAATTCGGTATTCGACCTCCATGTAGACATCCAGTTTAATTGATTACATTCTATTAGCGGTGATGAAGAGAGAGTGGCACTTCCTATACAACCCAAATTTGTTATATCGAATAGCTTTGTGGAAATAGGTCGCACAGTCTCAGAATTCAGTATTTGACCTCAATTTAGACATGCTGTTTAACTGATAACATTTTATGGGCGTTTGAATAGGGAGAGTGGCAGCAACGCGCCGGGTTTCAGCTAGTTTATAATAATTTGAAAAGAGGGAAATTGGTTCATTCATTTAATTTACCAAATGCAATGTAGCTAAAAAATTTAGCTTTAAATTAAAAAATTTCTTAAATACATTGTACCTGCAAGAACTAAAAGAAATTTATAGGTAAAGGTCATATAAAAATATTATCATAATTTAAATAGCTGGAAATTGGTAAATTCATTTAATTTACCAAATCCAATCTAGCTAAAAAATATAAATATTCATATGAGTGCAAGATTCTTATAGGAAACAAAAAAAAGTCATACCAAAGCGAAAAGAAACAATAGCAAACTTTTTTCTTTTCGCTTCATCACACGCTTTCTATTTCTTCGCACTCATACAGCTCATACATCGCTAAGCGTCGCAACCACAAAGCTACGTCAGCTAAGCAGAGCTGAGCAAAGTCAGCCGAAAAATTTCAATTTTATTTTCCTTCACATCCACTTTCGCTCAATCCTCACTGATTACAAATGTCTGCACAAACGCAACTATGCAGAACTGACAACTCTTTACTACTCTTTGGATCTATACTGTGAAGCAGTGTCGGGCAGCTTTGCACACTTGAGATTGTGTTTGTGCAGTAAAATATGTATTCATCTAACCCATGGTGTAAGAAATAAAGGTGTTAGTGAGTTTGACACTTCTCTCTCAAAATGATGAAATTATGTTTCCCCGCTCTTGTCAAAAACAGCTGATGGTGAATTGCAATGAAAACAAATTTTGTTAAATTCGTGTCTTTCTGCAAGTTTATAAGATTTTTACTGAGATTAAAGTGAGAATAAAGTGATAAGGAAAACAATAAAAAATATATGAGACGCTGTGCGTCATGCAAAAAAAAACAACGATGTGAATGCAAGACAATTTGCATGCTGGCCAAAGCTTCATGTCGGCGGCACCTTCCAGCGCACGTTTCTGATAAAATGACCAAAACATTCAATAACAAACTTGGCAAATCGGCGAAGACAACTGCAATAACTTTTGTCGGCATCATTAATTGCATTAAATATTTATTTATCCTTAATTCGCACAACAAAAACTATAGCACATCATCTAGCAACTCAAACAAATAACACAATTTGACAACTATCAACAGTTCCGCTCTTTCGCTCACAATTTTTTGACAGAAGCAAATAAATTCCTGGTGTTGTCAAAAACTCACTAACACCTGGCAGAGACTATAAATACTTATAGACATTGCATGTGAAAGCTCCGGTACTGAATAAAAAATTTGCACGTACAAGACCCCTGCAAACATTTTCAATCGCCTAATGATCGCCCGCGAATCGCCGTTTAGTTGTGTAGAATCGCGGCGATACATCGAGTGCGAGCACGAAACTATGGTCAGGCGATTCGCCAAAACGATCGCCTGTGTGCCTGTTGCGATTCGCGTACAGCGAGTCGTCGGGGATTCGCTTACAAAGAGCCGCGGGCGATTCGCCTATAGCGACTTGCCGGCGATTCGCTAGTAATGATCCGTTGACGATTCGCTAGTAATGCGCCGCGGGCGATCGTTTTGGCGAAAATAAGGATGACAAAAAATTGATTGATTTTAATAATATTTATTGTTTTAATAATTTAAAATACAAGCTTTAAATATATTATTTCATATTTCGGTCCTTTCGCTTTGAGAGCAGGTCGTTTGCATGGACGAAATGTTGCTGAAGAACGTGGTGTATTATGGATTCGTCAGCACCGACAAATTGTTTTTGCCTTACTTCTATTAACAAATTTAAAGATAAAATAAGTATTAAGCTTTTGGCGTCTAAAAAAAAAAAAATTAAAATAGTGTTGAAGGGTATCAAAAGCATATAAAATAAATAAATAAGCTGCGATCTTACCAGAGTTAATGTTTCGTGATTCCGTGTTTTTCAATCTGTTTTCCATTTCGATTGCATTTATAGTTTTGAATATAGAAGCTTCTGCAAATGATTAAAGGTTGATTATTAAAGAAAAAGGTTATTATGTATGACACATCTTACCGGTATTCATTTTCCTTATGATATTTGTTTAGGCATTTTAATTTATTAATTAATTTTTGTCACAAACCACACCCTTCATGGACCACGTTCTCTAACAAAATGACAATTTTGCTAATTGCTCTTGAAACCAAATATTTATTTTCCCGTTACCTTTAGAACACAACAAAAAAAAAAATCATCGAAAGGTATGAAAAAACACTGATGACTCATCTCAAAACGATAACGAATATTTCCCGTTAATTGTGTGCGCTCGCGTAATATCGCTTATTTGTAAGGCATAGGCGATGGCGCGCAATTCACATCGTAAACGTCATCAAAATTGTTTTTAGATTTAAGTGTTTTTAAAAAAAAATTTGACTTACTTGTGTAAGCTCGCGTATTCATCGCTTAGTTGTTAAGCGTAGGCGATGGTTAGCGATTCGTGTTCCCTGAGAAGGATCGCGTAATCATCGCCAAACAAACCATCGCCAAAAAATCTCAAAAATGTTTGAAGGGACAAGAGACCCGACGAGTAAATAAACTTGCGAGTAATCGCTTGCATAGATTTGTGTTGCTAGCACAACATGTATAAGTTGCTTAAAGTTTTGTTTATGTTGCTAGAATTTATAAAAGAACAGCAATGATGCAGAAAACCACTGCTTATACATATATTTTTTAGATTTCTGAGTAGAGCAGCCTGACTTTGTTTACATTTTTTTTGGCTTGATTTGTTGTTGCTGCATTGCACTTTTTTTGTTACGCTAGGATTTTGTTCACGTTTTGGAAGCATTTCGTTGATCGTCAGATATAAATCATATTTTTGCGATTTTGTCTATCTAAAGCAAAGACGTTTTAGATAAATCGCTATATCTTTTTTTTTTTTGATCGGATTCAAATGCTCCAAAAAACAAAATTTTAGAAAATTTATCAATCTTCTAAATGACATTAAAATTAAATGTTAAAAAAATGAATTCAATTACTTATTACCTATTTTAAACAGATTTAAAAGTAAAACTCTAATCTGCTGCACAGAGTTAAATCCACTCATACCTTTAAATTGTATTTTTTAAAGAAAATGCCATCAATTTTGTTTTCTTGTTTTTATTTCTTTGTAATTGAAATTGATATTCGGCTAATTTGTTAAAAAAATTATATATTTATCTATTTGAAGCAAGGCGGTTTAGATAAATCGCTATATCTTTTTTGTTTCTAATCGGATTCAAATGCACCAAAGGACAACATTTTAGAAAATTGATCAATGTCTTAAATGACATCAAAACTAAATTATAACTAAATTAAACCAATTATTTATTAACTATTCTTACCTTTATCCTTTCAAATTACATCAAAATAAAGTTTTGCAAAAATGAATCGATTTCTTTATTTACTATTTTTACCTTTATCCATTCAAATAATATCAAAATTAAATTTTAACAGAATTAATCCAAATATTTATTAACTATTTTAAATAGATTTAAAACAAAAACTCCAATAATAACTTTTAATTGATTTTTTTTTTAAGAAAAGACCATGCATTTTATTTTCTTGTTTTATTTATTTAGAATTAAATTATGATTTGTCTAATTTGTTGTTAAGAAAAAAATAAAAAGTAGTATTCTATTGCCACGCAGGACAATCGGCAGCTACACGAATTGCCTTGTGTTATTCTTGTTGCTTTGCCTATTTTGTAGCATCTTCCAATTGGAGACTTATTTTTTTTACATTTGATTAAATTGCAATTCGGCAATTTATATTATCAAAAAATATTATTTTTTTTTAAAGCAAGATGTAGGCTTATTAACAAATTGTAAGCTCTAATTTTTGTATTAAATAGTGAAAAAGGAATACATATATGAAAACCAAAACAACTGCAATGCTTTTAAGTTTTTTGTTATATTGCTGACTTAAACATGAATTATTATAAAATCAGTTTTGAAGTTTTTTGTGATAAATTTAAAATTTGCTAAATAAATGAAATTTTTAAATTTTTTTCCTTTTCCTTCGAAAATTTAAAAATTACAAAATAAATGAAATTTTTTAAGATTTCTTCTTTGCTTTTAAATTTCAATTACAATATTTCAAATGTATATAAGTTTTAAGGAAATACCATACAAAAATAAAAATAATTACAAAAGCCTGGGGGAAGACATTGCTAAATGAGGTGCACTTATTTTTAACAATATGAGGTGCATTCAGTTTAGAGTAGAGATGAGCGATATTTTGATACCGGTGATTTAGTCACCGTGATTGAAAAATCACTGGTAACTGTGGTGATTAAATACGATTAAAAAACCGTGATCAGTGATTGAGCTTTTATTAATTTTTTGTCTTATGTCGTTTGCAGCGATTCGTGATATAACCAGTGATTTTTTGATTGTGCGAGAATTTTTTGTCTCTGTCTCTCAAGTACGCATATCATATGCACTTTGATATGAGTTTTAATGTTGTTTCGGTCACCTCTCATAACATGCATACATGAATATGCATTTGTTTAGTTGAAAAATAACGTGATCACGGTCACCATATTAAAGAACGGCGATTTAAAAATCACATTCACTAATAACGCCGTTATTGATATGGACAAACAGACGAAGAGACAGTCGGATTATTTAAAAAAATCCAAAACGACGAATTGACAGACAGACTTTCAGACAGACTTTCAGACGTACAAACGGAATGCTTATGCATTTAGAAGCCTTTGCATTTTTGCATTGTTTTTTTTAACTCTTCGGACGCTAGATTTTCTTTTAATCATTTCGAATTCTTTCGAATTAAAACAGTTATAAAAAAATCTATAATGATTTGCCTATGCTCAAAGCAACTCCCATTTTCATCAAACCACTCTGGCGTTGCAAAATTTGAGTGTGCAATACAGGACTTTATGATACGTTTTTTTAAATTCGGTTCGTGACAACTTTTATTGAATATACCCTTGTATATTGAAAAATGCATCGAAGACCCTTCGAATAATACCAAAAATTTAGCGGAAGGCCTTAGTCGCTAATACTTAGTTATTTAAGTTCCTTAATGTACTTTTACTTTAAGAAATGTTAAAATAAAAAAAAAATACCAAAAATTACGGAGAAACACATTAATCCGAAATTATTCGACAAAATGAGGGTTTCATTTGCAGTTCAGGTATTGAGTTGCTTCGGCTATTCGCAAATAAGGAAGCAAATAAGGCGAATGCTGAAGCAACTTTTCATTATGTCATGTACTGCAATAATGCATTTGATTACTCTGATAGCATAGACTTCTACCATCCAAATTTTAATAAGCGTCCGGTCACTAGAAACTGAAACAAAATAGAAAAAAAAAATGTATGGTGACCGAAACAACATTAAAACTCATATCAAAGTGCATATGATATGCGTACTTGAGAGACAGAGACAAAAAATTCTCGCACAATCAAAAAATCACTGGTTATATCACGAATCGCTGCAAACGACATAAGACAAAAAATTAATAAAAGCTCAATCACTGATCACGGTTTTTTAATCGTATTTAATCACCACAGTTACCAGTGATTTTTCAATCACGGTGACTAAATCACCGGTATCAAAATATCGCTCATCTCTACTCTAAACTGAATGCACCTCATATTGTTAAAAATAAGTGCACCTCATTTAGCAATGTCTTCCCCCAGGCTTTTGTAATTATTTTTATTTTTGTATGGTATTTCCTTAAAACTTATATACATTTGAAATATTGTAATTGAAATTTAAAAGCAAAGAAGAAATCTTAAAAAATTTCATTTATTTTGTAATTTTTAAATTTTCGAAGGAAAAGGAAAAAAATTTAAAAATTTCATTTATTTAGCAAATTTTAAATTTATCACAAAAAACTTCAAAACTGATTTTATAATAATTCATGTTTAAGTCAGCAATATAACAAAAAACTTAAAAGCATTGCAGTTGTTTTGGTTTTCATATATGTATTCCTTTTTCACTATTTAATACAAAAATTAGAGCTTACAATTTGTTAATAAGCCTACATCTTGCTTTAAAAAAAAATAATATTTTTTGATAATATAAATTGCCGAATTGCAATTTAATCAAATGTAAAAAAAATAAGTCTCCAATTGGAAGATGCTACAAAATAGGCAAAGCAACAAGAATAACACAAGGCAATTCGTGTAGCTGCCGATTGTCCTGCGTGGCAATAGAATACTACTTTTTATTTTTTTCTTAACAACAAATTAGACAAATCATAATTTAATTCTAAATAAATAAAACAAGAAAATAAAATGCATGGTCTTTTCTTAAAAAAAAAATCAATTAAAAGTTATTATTGGAGTTTTTGTTTTAAATCTATTTAAAATAGTTAATAAATAATTGGATTAATTCTGTTAAAATTTAATTTTGATATTATTTGAATGGATAAAGGTAAAAATAGTAAATAAAGAAATCGATTAATTTTTGCAAAACTTTATTTTGATGTAATTTGAAAGGATAAAGGTAAGAATAGTTAATAAATAATTGGTTTAATTTAGTTATAATTTAGTTTTGATGTCATTTAAGACATTGATCAATTTTCTAAAATGTTGTCCTTTGGTGCATTTGAATCCGATTAGAAACAAAAAAGATATAGCGATTTATCTAAACCGCCTTGCTTCAAATAGATAAATATATACTTTTTTTAACAAATTAGCCGAATATCAATTTAAATTACAAAGAAATAAAAACAAGAAAACAAAATTGATGGCATTTTCTTTAAAAAATACAATTTAAAGGTATGAGTGGATTTAACTCTGTGCAGCAGATTAGAGTTTTACTTTTAAATCTGTTTAAAATAGGTAATAAGTAATTGAATTCATTTTTTAAAATTTAATTTTAATGTCATTGAGAAGATTGATAAATTTTCTAAAATTTTGTTTTTTGGAGCATATGAATCCGATCAGAAATAAAAAAGATATAGCGATTTATCTAAAACGTCTTTGCTTTAGATAGACAAAATCGCAAAAATATGATTTATATCTGACGATCAACGAAATGCTTCCAAAACGTGAACAAAATCCTAGCGTAACAAAAAAAGTGCAATGCAGCAACAACAAATCAAGCCAAAAAAATGTAAACAAAGTCAGGCTGCTCTACTCAGAAATCTAAAAAATATATGTATAAGCAGTGGTTTTCTGCATCATTGCTGTTCTTTTATAAATTCTAGCAACATAAACAAAACTTTAAGCAACTTATACATGCTGTGCTAGCAACACAAATCCATGCAAGCGATTACTCGCTAGGTTATTTACTCGTCGGGTGTCTTGTCTTGTACGTGCAAATTTTTCATTCCGTACCGGAGCTTTCACATGCAATGTCTATAAGTATTTATAGTCTCTGGCTTAAGTCGATTTAAGACAGAACTGAGTTATTGATATACTTGTGTTCCACGTATATATCATTATGCACACACAAAATCTAGAACTTCTAGCATGACCTTAGCCAAAGATGTGACGCAAGACTTAAAGAACCTTTCATATAACTTATATGGCGATTGAAAACTTTGAAGCAAGATTTTTGGAAACTTTGAAATAAGACTTAAGCTGTTATTGCTCATCGACACAGATAAAATGTAAGATTACACTGTTTAAAATTTTATGTATGCAAAATTTTTGGAAGTGTGTATGAGAAAATGTTTTATTTTTAAAAATAACGGCATGGCGCGGCATAAAAGAGGTGAAATTAAAAAAAATTATGCATTACGAGGTATTACGATAATTTGCATGGCCAATATAAGGTAATTGTGGGCCCTGCGATGGAGAAATTAATTAATTATTTAAAAGCGGCATGTCCACATATTATATCGGCTGTATTTCTTTATTCATTCCAGATGTTCGGAATGACTGTTTTTGTTTCTTTATTCAGTTTTGATTATCCGGAATATTCTTTTTGAATTTCTTTATTCTTACGGAATATTCCAAACGCGTTCTTTTTATACTATCAGCTAAGGTAGAATAAAAAGAATATTTCTTGTGTGAGAGGTTATATTCGATTGTTTGAAGTAAAATTTCGCTAAATGCAAATGGAAAAATTTAAATGTTTTAGATTGCTTTGTTGCATTTTTATTTTTTAAATTTTATTTGGTGTATTTGTTGTCTTCAATAAAATACGAAAAATATCTTTCTGGTTTTAACAAAAACAAAATTTTTTTTCTTTTCCAATACTGTTACTTTATTCATTCTGTTCTGGATAAACAACAATCTATTCTATTCGTTTGCTTCTTTATCCAGAATGAATAAAGAAATACACCCATCATATAGTGATCATTTCCAAGTATGTATAATGAAAGCATCTTACGCTGTCAGTTTAGCCTTAGCAAAACACAATAAGCAACATAAGCACAATAAAAAACATATTTGTTTTTTACTATTAGCCTGCCTTTTTACATTTCCGTCTGCTTATCTGTATTTCACATTATCCGTCTGTCCGTCTGTTTCCTTTTGACATTCCGTCCACTACTTATTTATTTAATTTCGCTACACAAATCTGAACAAAAAAATATCCCATAATGCCAAAGATGAGAAAGTATAGGTGTGCAAAGCTGCCCGACACTGCTGTGAAGCATTGGTGAATGAAAAAGCATGCGAAGAGTGAAAGAGCATTGCGGAGAGAATGTGCAAGCAAAGATTGGAAACTTTTCTCTCAAGAAAGCTTTTTTCATCGCGCTCACAAAAGCTTACATATTGATCTGAAAAATATTTGTTACTTTTTTATGTTTGCACAGGGTTTTGGAGTAGTGGTTAGAGTTTAAGACTCTCTATCAAAATGGTGCGAGTTCGATTCTCACTGCTTACGCTTACGAAGAAATGTTTTTAATTTTATATTCTCTTGTTGTAATTGATGCAAGCAAAACACAGCAACAATTGTAGGAAAAAGGTGTATGGAAAAAGTGTCGTTTTTGAGATTTCACTCAAGCAAATCACAAAATGAAGCGTAAAAAGCTTCGCTTCAAAAATCACCATTTATTTATCGACTAATTCGGGTAATTGACTGTTGCAAATTCATTTACAATTATAAGGACTCGTTGGTTGGTTTAGATGGTGATGGTGCAACTAGTAGGATCCAAGTAGGTCTAGGAGCCGTTTTGATACCATAACCTCATAATCCTGTAAGTAGAGTTAGTATCGTACTGTTAGTTTATAACCATTCAGCGCTTAAGAATCCTAATTTTTGCTGTTGAAAGTTCCTTTGATTACTAAAGAAGGGCTTGCTTAGCACTCTTAACTTAAATCTGGCTAGGGCTTGACAGATGCACTGGAAGTGAGTTGAGGGGCAGTCCGATTTTTTTCGTAGTGTATTCCGATGTACCAGTAAGGGTTCGTCCATAAACTACGTTACCAATTTAGGGGGGGGAGGTGTTTAGATATTGTGACGTTACCAAAAATTACAAAAATCGACGAAAAGCTTCTAATTAATAACACAATCATTTCAAAAATTTTTAACCTTACATGTTTATGTTTGATCGTCTAAATTGATGGTTAACTTTTGTTTCAACGATTTCTTCCACCACCTTTTCCCTCCACACAGGAACCTTTTGGTATTCCTTCACCATCTCAGCACACGTCTGAAAAATTTGGGTCTTTGCTTTTGCGACAGGCTTTGACGTTAAGGCCTGAATGTTCTTGATCAAAGGAGATACCGTATGACATGTACTGTCCTTCTCAGAAAGAAGAAATCGGTTCAAGGTCGTGTCCTACCTGCGGCTTGTATTTAGTTTTTAAAACTTC
Source organism: Dichetophora obliterata (assembly GCA_963920525.1). Classification (NCBI taxonomy): domain Eukaryota; kingdom Metazoa; phylum Arthropoda; class Insecta; order Diptera; family Sciomyzidae; genus Dichetophora; species Dichetophora obliterata. Next base: position 11,855,546 of record OY986440.1, read on the forward strand.
TATGAATTGCCATAAGTTTGTATTATATCGTTTACAATAAGTCGGAATAAAAAATACTATTTAAATAAATCAATTTTCAGAAAGCATTTACACAAAAACACAGAACTTGGTGCAGCTCGAGTGCAGCCTTTAAGGGTACTCTGTCAAAGACCAGGTGAATTTCTTTGAGTTAGAAATGAGGATTCACCTGAATGGGTCGACATAGAATCCGATGAAAAATTCTATTTTGAAGAATCCTCAACAAAGCTACCAGCTTCTTCTATCCCAGTGATTGAGAGCATCGAATCTTGGATAGCAGATGGAATAGCTTTTACAGATGATATGAATTATTGATTTTTTTCCAATTGTTCCTATGATGTATCAAGTTATACTAGTCACTAATACTAGTGAAAATTGTCAGAGCTAGTCAAAATATATAATCATTCGAATGAATTAATTTCATATGTCACGTTACTTTATGAGGGGGAGAGGTTTTGAAAAGCACTACGAAAAGTAACGCAGGGGGAGGGGGGTAGCAATAGCCGTGATTCTGGCTATTTTATTCTGGGATCTTGAGAGCATCTCCTAAATTCTGCCTAGGTTGTAAAGAGGCCATAATTTTCTTGATGTGTTGCAAGTTGTCTCCATCTAAGACCAAGTAGTGAGAGTGAATTTTCCCTTAAAATTGTTCAGAGGAATTGCGCGTGATTCCACTCTTGAAACGTCAAGGAAAGAACCCCGCCTAGCCAGTTCATCCACCTTTTCATTACCACAAATGTTCCTATGGCCGGGAACCCAGATTATGCTAATGTTAAGTTAGTAACTTAGCCGGGCCAGTTCATCATTACACTGCCTTACCAGTTAAGAGTTCGTGTTGATCGCAGCTAAAGCTCTTATGGCCGCTATCCTTCGCTAAAAGCTCGGCCTGGAAAACGCTGGCTAAGTCTGGTATACGAAAAGCTTTCGCTTAGTTGCTCTGAGTATATAACAGCTCCCACTCTGCACACCATCTTGGAGCCATCAGTGTAGAAGGATACATCGAACACTAGTTGTTGATATTAATAGTATTCATTAAAATTTGTTAAGTCCTGCTCAAATGCCAAATTGTTAAAGTTAGCAGCTGTTGATGTGAACGTACCTGCTAAGACATTTTACAATCAAGTGCTAAACTGATACGTCAAAATCAGCTGGAAGACTTCTACAGCTTAAAATTTAAAAAACTGAATTATTACAAAATCAAACGACGGCGTTTATTCGCACTTGGCTAATAAATAAATAATAACGCTTAATTAAATAGAAATATAACTTTCTTACTTCAACCATTTATAAATAAATAAATTGCAAATATTTTGCAAAAACTGTTTGCAAATGTTAATTTGACAACTTTCAATGTAGCAATAGATCTGTGGTTTCAATAACTCGTGTAACCAGTACTCAGTAACCAAAAATGTATTTTTATTTTTATATTACAGTGCGATTTACAGTGCGTTAACATTTTTGATACATTTGCTACTCAGAAACTTTGAAATTTCTTAAATCTCTTCCAACATTTTTACAAAATTTTTGTTTTTTTATTAAAAAAGGGAAGTTTTAAGACTTTGAAGCTGCAAATCATATATAATTTGGTACTTGTTAAAACTCATTCACAAAACGATTCATCACTACACTCAATAACTTTGACGTTTCAGACTTAACAAATGGTATCTGCTAAACAAAAACACGGTGCTGAGCTTGTTAACTTGCTAACAAGCTGCTAAGTCTTTTCCTAAACAAAATTTTGACAGGAGTTAACAAATTTGTTAAGTTTAGCAAGTTAGCAGGGCTTAACAAATGTAGTGAATACCATTATTATTTATATCATTTTATTGTAAAAACTACATATGGGCCGTGCTTAGCTGCCACAGTAGTTAGCTGCCGCCGTCAGCTGAACAAAACCGAAATTGAAGTCTGGCACGAGAGTGGCTTTAAATATGATGGCGTTTTTTGTTGTGCACTACTTTATGACTTACGATATTACTAGAATTTAGAAGCCATTGAGCTGCCACAACACAATCCAGAGCTCTCTCTACTAGAGTTGAGATGACTATGTCAACCAATTAACCAGAAAAAAATTGGGCCCAGCGTTATTGCGTCCGAGATTTTTTAATAGAAAATAATTAAGCCATGATTTAGTTTATTATTTATTTATATATTTTTATATATTGAATTTGTATATTTATTAAATATATCGGTCTAGTATTAAAATATAGTGGTGGTCATGAAAAGAGGTAAAAATAGCTACTCATCAGTTATTCTAGATTTTTTTTTAAATATTTTTTACAATATGCATCTACTTGCCACATAGTACAAATTTTCTCAAAAAAAACCAGTTGCTTTACATGGTCGGTCATATCTTCCAGTTCTGTTATTCCGATCATCAGACAAATAATTAAATATTAGATAATAGTACCATTACAAGGAGAACCGCCCAGCACTATAGTCCGTATGCATTCTAGCGTACTTAATCTTCTGCCAAATGATTTCAGAATTGACAAAAAGAAGTTCCATAATAGTTAATATCGACTGCTAACAAGAAGCCATCGAAATAAACGAGTGCATCTGTTGTCTTTTAACCCAACACTTGATTTGAGGACACGCAACTATTGCATGGCATTTTTTTAGCAGCCTTCTATAGTTTCTTCAGTCTTCTAACGAATAATCCGAATCCAAATATATAAGACTTCTTAAAAATTTATGTCTTGTTTTTTACAATTATAAATAAAAATTTGACACTTCTACTTAAATTATCAAAACAACGTTCTATTTTTTGATGTGAAGAAACAAAAAGAGCGTAAAACCGTGAAGAAATGAGTAAGTACTCGGGAGAGAACTAAAAATAGGTCTAATACTCGGTCTAGCATTAAAACTCTGTGAAGAAATCGGCCGTCTGAGTCCAACTGTACTGTTGGTTGCGGTGAGATTGATGTGTACATCTATAGGAAATGGGTGTGCCAGGACATTAAGTGCATCGGTGGGGCATGAGCGAATAACCCCTGTGATGCCTTTGCACGCGGATCGCTGGATCCTGGCTAGTTTTGGTTATGCTTTGTTCAGTGCAGGCCACCATTCTAATGTACCATATGACATGCTGTATATAGCCATAGGAGCATTTTTGGTTAAAGACCCTATTTTTTGCAGAAGGTATTTTTGCAGGTATTAAAGGATATCTAGGCTGGTTAAGTTGGTTTTCCAGCTGAGCTATATAAGGATTTTTCTGTCTAAAGTGGTATTGAAAGCTACTTGACACGAAAAGTTCTCGACAAGAAATAATTATATGAAATTTTTTTAACTTTCCAACTTCATGTTTAAAAAAAAGTGTTATAAAAATTACTTTGTAAATAAATTCACCATGTATTGTGTTTTATTTACTTTTTACTACATACTTTCAAATTGTCATTTTTAGAAAAAAAAAATTTTAATTGTTGATTTGAAAATTCCGTTTTTTTACTACGAAGCAAAATTTTCCCCTTTCTGCTCAAAACACGATTGAAAAATCCATAAAAAAGGGAAATTACCCTTAAACTAGCATCACTGCGTGAAGTTCGTATTCACGTGATTTTGCATTCCCGTAAATAGTAATCACGCATTTTTGGCATGAGCCGAATAGTTCTTTTGAGTTTCTGATAACAAAAAATTACTATGTCATTAAGAAGACTTTCAGCTATTTCTCTATGATTTTTATGGCTTCTGTGGGTTACAAGTACAGGATTTGGCCAGTACCTGGGTACATCATTTGGACTTTTTAGGGTTCTGTGTGTTCCCAGGACAGAAATTAAGGTTCCTGTGAACAAGGGATTCAACTGAGTTTTGGACAGCTCATGGCTGGGTCATTGGGACTTTTTTGAGTTTTGTGGGTTCCTAGGATACGAATGAAGGTTCCTATGAGCAAGGGACTCAACTGGTATTTGGGATAATAAAGAGCAATTGATCATTTGGATCATTTGAATTTATCATGCTAACTCTATTACGTGTATTCGCTATTACTTAATAAATATTTATACTAGGATTATAACATTTGGAACATGGATGCAGATGTGCACTCATGTGCCTAGCATATTTCCAAAAGCGCAAAACAAATTATTTTTATTTCATGTTTTGTTTAAGTATTCGGCTTCGGCTTTGGCCTTTGGCCGGTTAATTCCTTTTGGCCGAACATACGGCTTCGGCCAAAAATGCACATTCGGTTGGACACTAATTTCTGAGGCGAACATCTACAAAAATTTCCCTATTTTACAAATATATAAGGGCAGTTCACGGTCTTGTTATTATTATTTGGGCAATTCACAGTTCATGCTAATTAAGGTTTAATGTGCTATTTCTGAAATGTGCTTTTTTGCCTGTTAATTTTTTGTTTTTGTTTTGCATGTAAACACAAATTAAACCAGTGTGTTAAATTTTGCCACTTTTGTACATGCTCTAAGGCATGCTTTTGTAGAGTGTTAATGTGTTATTTTGTGAACAGCTGTTTTACGTAAATAAAGAGTTGTCTGGTAAATAATTTTGATGAAGTTTTCAATAAAACTGGATATTAAATTGAGTTATTTAACTTTTAATAGAATCTAAAATATCTGAGCTGCGTATTAAAGATTCCAGCGCTTTTTTGAAACTGCAAATCAACTCTTTCCACTTTAGTTGTGCTCACAGTTGTAAAGAACTAGTACATTTAAATATTAATATATTAAAACATTACAATGAACTGTGAATTGCCCAAATGTATGTTTTTGTTAAAAATTTTAAGTTATAATCATAAATTATGTGTATGGAACTTTTTTTAACCAATTCAATTTTGATTTTATTCAAATAGGGCACCACCATTTTTATGAATTCCTTCCTTTGTAAAAAGATATGATAAAACTGTTTTTGTATCGAGTCGGTTTCTACAACTAGAGTTATTATTTACTAAATAATCGGTCAACTGATTCATTAGAAAAAAAAATAATAGAAATGATATTACTTTTTCTTTATTTGAAAACATTAATATATCTACTGAATTTTTTATATTTTTTGAAAAATCAGTCAAAACAAAACTATAGTCAAAATTAGCCCATGTATGAAAAAATTGTCCCGTCTTTAAAGAGCTTATCGATAATTGATACAATAGAAATAATAGTCAATGCATACCTTTGCTTCTGATGCAGACTGCAACCATGTATCCTTTTTCTTGTATCTATTTTAAGTTTAAACAGATTTTTGAAAAAACCGTACGCCAATTACTAAGTTCGTTTGCAGTTCTTCCAATTTTTTTAATAGTGACGGGGAAACGCAATCAGAAAGTTCAGTGTTCAGTTTAGATAAAAGGTATGTTTCTACCAACCATAAAAAGGTGCTTCCATAGTTTTTTTATATTCATTAAAAAAAAAATTCAAAAAATTTTCAAATTCCTCAAAAATTCTTTAAAAGAATTCCTTTAAAATTACTCACAACCACTTTAAATTCCTCACGTTTTGAGGAATTACTTACAAAGTGGCAACATTGGCCGCATTCTAGCCGAAAAAGTGCTCAAGTAGCGAAGTAGCATAAAATATTTTCGCTATATAAATTGTGACATCTCAAGGAACATGTTCTGTGAGAGCATACCATTCAGCCCGAAAGTTGTGGAACAGTTCTTTCCGCTGAATGCAGGCATTGATAGAAGTTTCTTTGCTGCTAGTGGACTCACACCACTATGAGTAAGCTCAATCACTGTATCTTTGCTACACATATATAACAAAATAGGCGTATTCACGATTTGATGCACTTGCCAGTGTACACCGAGAATAAATATTCCAACTTTAAATCAAAAATAAAGAGCAACTTTTTTGACTAGTACTTTTAATAAGATGTAGTAACAGTAGGTTAAGTTTAAAATTTGTAAATCAACTATGATATTTTCATTTTGGAAATTATTCTTATTTTTATCTAAAAAATGGGTCATTGTTAGTTTATTTTTAGTCTGAAAACAGAAAACTTTGTTTTAAGTTGATAACTTTTAATTTGAAAATGCACATTTTTGATATGAACATACACATTTTTGTTTTAAAAAACTTTTTTTTATGTCAAAAACGTATAATTTTGATTTCAAATTGTTCTTTCTTACCTTTTTTATATCTTTTCCTATAATGCACATATTGAAATAAGACAAAAATAGTTTATATTTGTTTATTAATTATTCAGTTATCAAATATAAAATAAACAACAGTTTATAAGGCAGATCAGAATCTAAATTTAACTATTTGCAAATAGCTTACCTTTCAAGTACTCCATTATGCACTCCAATTTAAATACCTTCATTGACAACATATGCAGCATATGATAATATATTGCAGCTGACATATATGCTGCAAATGCACAGTCTACTTTAAGGGTTATTCATATGCCCTGCCTGATAGAAATAACTAATTGCTCAAATTATAATATTGTCACTTTGCAAGAATACCCTTGTTGTTTAAACATTAATTTAAAATATCTTAACTTTTTAAAGTAGGTCGTTTGATGATTTTATAACAATTATTTATTTTTAACTAGCTGGAACCCGGCGCGTTGCTGCCACGCCCCCGTTGCCAAACTTCCATAAAATGTTATCAGTGAACCTGCATTTTGTTGATCTAAATTTGGGTTGAATGAGAGGTGCCACGCCCCTTTTTTTAACTCCCATAAAATTTGATTAGTGAAACGGCATGTGTAAATCGTGGTAGAATAATGAATTCTTAGGCTATAACTTCAAAGCTATTCGATATCGCAAATCGCATATTTGGGTTGTATGGGAGGTGCCACGCCCCCTGAATGGCGTGTGTAAATTGTGGTAGAATACCGAATTCCGAGGCTGTGCGAGCTGTAACTGAAAAGCTATTCGATATCGCAAATTATGGGAGGTTGCCACACCATACGTCCATAAAATGTTATCAGTAAAACGACATGTGCAAATTGTGCTCGAATACCGAGGCTGTGGAGGTCTATAACTCTAAAGCTATTCGATATCGCAAATTCTGGTTGCAAGGGAGGAGCCACGCCCCTTGTACAACGCCCATAAAATGTTATCAGTAAAACAGCACGTGTAAATTGTCGTCGAATACTGAATTCCGGGGCTGTGTGAATTATAACGCAAAAGCTATTCAAAATATTAAATGTGGGTTTTAAGGGAGGTGCCACGCTCCCTTTCCCAATGCCCATAAAATTTTATCAGTAAAACGGCACGTGTAAATTGTGGTCGAAAACCCAATTCCATGGCTGTGCGAACTATAACTCAAAAGCTATTCGATATCTCAAATTTGGGTTGTATGGGAGGTGCCACGCCCCCTTGTCCAACACCATAAAATGTTATCAGTTAAACTTAATGTGTAAATTGAGTTCGAATATTAAATTCCGAGCCTGTGCGGTCTGTAACTAAGAAGCTATTCGATATCGCAAATTTGGGTTGTATGAGAGTGCCACGCCCCCTTGTCCAACGCCCATTTTTTCTTTCTGTAAAAACGTTTGTAGACTATTACAAACATTTTAAAAAAGTTAGCCAAATTGGCGCAGGCGTTCTGCGATTTTAGGTATATATAAAAAGTGGGCGTAAAAGTGGGAGTGGTCAATTTTTCTTCAGTAAAAACTTAAAATGGATTACTACGAACATTTAAAAAATAAATTAGCCAAATCGGTGTAGCCGTTTTCCGATTTTAGATAAATAAAAAAGTGGGCGTAAAAGTGGGCGTGGTCAATTTTTCTTTCCGTAAAAACCTAAGTTGGACTATTACGAACATTTTAAAAAAATATCCAAATCGGTCCAGCCGTTCTCAACTGATGCAATTACCAACGAACGACATTTGATTTTTATTTATATAGATATCAAAACAGTGGGCGCAAAAGTGGGCGTGGTCAATTTTTCTTTCAGTAAACACTTAAATTGGATTACTACGAACATTTGAAAAAAAAATTATCCAAATCGGTCCAGCCGTTTTCCGATTTTAGATAAATTGAAAAAAGTGGGCGCAAAAGTGGGCGTGGTCAATTTTTCTTTCCGACAAAACTTAAATTGGATTACTATGAACATTAAAAAAAATTATCCAAATCGGTCCAGCCGTTTTCCGATTTTAGATAAATCAAAAAAGTGGGCGCAAAGTGGGCGTGGTCAATTTTTCTTTCCGTAAAAACCTAAGTTGGACTATTACGAACATTTAAAAAAAAAATTATCCAAATCGGTTCAGCCGTTCTCAACTGATGCAATTACCAACGAACGACATTTGATTTTTATTTATATAGATTGATTTATTAAAATTAAATCCGCATCCATTAAAAATTGCATGATTTGGGGAATAAGGTAGTTTTGTGGGATTTTTTAAATTGTTGCTTTTATTGGCATCACCGAAATGACAGGGGCACGATCTGTCAATGCAACATTAATGTCCTGAACACATTCACGATTATACGACATTACGACGCGACATGAAAAAAGAGTCAACAATCTGGAAAAATCGTACAATTGTGCTGGCCTACACTGGCCTCACGCAACCGACTCACTTTGACGTCTACAGAAGAGATGAGGAAGTGTGAAGGTGAATGAAGTGAGGCAAGAGCATTAAAAAGTTTAAAAAGTTTGCGACTCACTTTTATTTGACATTCGGTGAGTCGGTTGAGTGAGGTCAGTGTAGACAGGCTCATTGTTTCATTCACGCATACACAAACTTATATTTGCGCTGTTGTCGGTCGTCAACTTAAAAATAATTCTATTCTGGCGACTGCAACATTGTCATGTCGATGCTACATTTTCACCAAATTCAACTCCATAAGAAAAGCATGTAATTTTCACCAAATTCAACTCCATAAGAAAAGCATGTAAAAACAATGTGACAGTTGTCGCCACGTCGCTGCCGACGTGAATATGTTCAGTGCACAAGTTTTGTAAAGTTTTGAGGTAGTCCGTTTTGACACTTGTATCGTAAAAAGTTTTTACAACACAGACGCACTATTGAGTTTTGGGCATAAGACCAAAGACTACTCTTTGATAAGACCTTCATTCATGTTGAGAACACCGAAAATCCGAAACTGAGACATATCAAATTCATCCACTCATGTCTTCATTTGCTCTTGTAAGTATTAAACGCTCCGTCAGGAAAGCTTAAAAGTACAATTTTGTTTTCAATCTATATACAGGATGTCCCGCGGTAGAGTGCAACTATTTAAAGAGGTGAAGGTGATGGCGAGTTGAGCAAAAAATTGTATTTTAGGGGGATCTATTTTCACACCATTAGGAGTTACAAAGTTAATTAGTATATAAATACTTTTGACGTTTTTTTTCGAAAAAATTCTGACCTCTAAAATGGAATCGCGTTCTCTTCTCGTAAATGTTGATGTCAGAAGTAAAAAAAATACAGAATTTTTGCACTCTCAAGATCGACGGTTTTAAAATTCTTCCCTCAAATGCTACCAACTGAATGAACAAAAAAGGGACAGGTTAGGAAAATATCATTGGCATTTCATTAAAGTTTAAGCTTTTTCACGGATGATAAAATAAATATTGTAAAAATGAGGGGTATTCTCTGTGTCTAGGATATGACCGTTGCACGGTGCAAGATTAGGAAATATACAATACGTGCTCCGCCGCAACAACAAAATACAAGTAAAAAAACCGTAGAATATTTCCTATGTATGCTACACTGATACCCATGTATACGGCGATGCTATGAAGTATAGTTTATGAAATTCAACCCTGTGTTGTAGGTGAATGAGCGTGAAGTGCAGCTAATTCATGGTGTAAGAAAACCAGGTGTTAGTGAGTTTTTGACACCATGAATTTCTTTGCTTCTGTCAAAAAATTGTGAGCGAAAGAGCGGACCTTTTGATAGTTGTCAAATTGTGTTAGTTGTTTGAGTTGCTAGATGATGTGCTATAGTTTTTATTGTGCGAATTAAGTATAAATAAATATTTAATGCAATTAATTGTGTCGTGTTGTGTTGATAAAAAGTTATTGCAGTTGTTTTCGCCGATTTACCAAGATTTTTATTAAATGTTTTGGCCACTTTATCAGAAAAGTGCGTTGAAAGGTGCAGCCGAAAGAAGCTTTAGCCAGCATACAAATTGTCTTGCATTCACATCGTTGTTTTTTTTTTGCATAACGCACAGCGTCTCATATATTTTTTATTGTTTTCCATATCAATTTATTCTCACTTTAATCTCAGTAAAAATCTTATAAACTTGCAGAAAGACACGAATTTAACAAAATTTGTTTTCATTGCAATTTACCATCAGCTGTTTTTGACAAGAGCGGGGAAACATCATTTTATCATTTTGAGAGAGAAGTGTCAAACTCACGAGCACCTCTATTTCTTGCACCATGAGCTAATTATACAGTTCTTCGAGCTGTTGATTTTACTATTGGGCATGTCACACTTAGCGAACACGGGCAAATTTGTTGTTGTTTTCACGGGTAAAAGAAGCTCTCTCAATTTCCAGTTTCTTATTTTACCCGCGAAAACAACAACAAATTTGTCCGTGTCCGCTAAGTGTGACATGCACCTATGCTACGCTTGTACAATAGGGCGCTCTCGATCCATTGGATATTTAAGTATAAGATTGACAGCAATCTGTGCTGTCATGCAGTTATGCTAGACATAGAGAATACCCCTATTGTGATGTAGCAAATATAAACGCAACAATTGGGTCTGCCATTACTGTTATTATAAAAGAGTCACTTGAAACGTCTTCGTCCTTATCAAATTATGAAGATCTAATGATTCTCCATTGCCAATATAATTAAAGAAGGAAAATATTATTTAATTATTTTATTTACTTTTCTTCGTAACATTTCTTAGTAAGGTATTTTCAAAATTGTTCGCATCTGTTTTTTAGCAATTTAATTTGTTTGTCAAAAGTAAACAACAATGCAGCCAACACAACATCATTGAAAGAAACTGCATTTTTTCTGATCTTTTCTCAACTGTTATTGTATTATTTATAACTATCAATATGCTGTAACGACACTGGCTTTTGCAGAATCTGAAAAAAACAAAGTGAGCGATACACAAAAAAAGCTATACATTTCTCAATACATGTAAAGAAACAACATCAAGTGACAAAAAATCCTAAACTGTCACTTTTCAATACTAGAAAAAGTCGAAAATTCTTCACTTTTTCAGCTGCTAGCGGCTGAAAACTTGACGTTCAATATTAAATTGTGACTTTGCGCATTTTGTTTGTTAAATTTTTATTGTTGTGGTTGCAAGTTACGAAAAAGTTTAATTATTTGGTGTTTTCTGGTGTTCTTGCGCGATATATAAAATAACGACACCCCAGCAGCATAAGCAATTGCTGCCGCAAAAAATTTTATTGGAACATCACTTGGTCTCAAGCAAAAAAGCAACAATCCGAGCTGAATAAAACTCCCGTTTTATTTTTGATTATAAACGTACTTAAAGTGGGTGTAAACCACTTCAAGTCACTGTTTGTTTATTAACAACTGAAAAAGCTTAAAGTAAAACTTTATATAACAAACTTATGTTTAGCTAAGCAGTTTGGGTAAGCGTGTATGTTTCCTAAACTGTGGATGACCCATATCGTAATTATTGGTTAAAAAGTATTTATTGCAACTCAGGTGTTGCTCAATTAATTAAAGAATCAAAGTTGACCGAGTTTATGTGCGCGTGTTGCATTTTTGCTCAATTAATTAAAGAATCAAAGTGTTCAAAGTTGACTGAGTTTATGTGCGCGTGTTGCATTTACTATGTCAACTAAAACGCGCGCACAGACAATTTTAACCACTTGTTTTACAATAAAAAAGTGTTAAAAGAACAAAACATTTTTGCTGATTTCATCAACACGAGCACATTGCACTGCATTCCGTGCTGTCCGCAAGCGCTATTGCAGTTGACCTGCAACCAAACCCATTTCAATAATATTTCACTCAATAGTCACTCAAGACTACTGAAGAGGAAATGTAGCTATTTCCGAAACAGGCTGCCTAGTCTGCTGTGTGATTGACTTTATACAGAGTTGTTGTTGGTGTTGCTTTCTTTCATAAAATTACTTGACCTAAACCTCATCAAATAATAACCTTGCATAACATGAAAAGGTCACAATTTAATTCTAAAATATTTACTTGTATTGTAAGAGAACTGTTCGAAGTGAAATTTTTTTAGTATAATTAATTTGTTATTTTTTAAGATATGTTTATGATTTTGATGTCATTGGAAATAAAATTAAATAAATCACAAATTCAGAACAAATTGCGCACAAACTTGCAATTTTGCAATTTCAATGTATTGATTTAATTTTAACACAAGCACATCTCAGGAATGGATAAGTCGGGAGACTTTTTTGATATATTGTTAGAAAGGACAATTACATGCCTTTCAGATGTTTCCTTAAAATAAGTTTTCCTTGAGTTAGCTTAAATTAACCCTGTAACTACTAAGGGTGTGAAAATAGTCCCCCTCTCCTATATAATTTTTTTGCTTTACTCATCACCTTTTAGCTTTTTAAATAATTACTCACTACTGCGGGACACCCTGTATAAATAGGCGTAGACAAAAAAGTTCTGTGCCATTTTCTTCCGTGTTTCTCAACCAATTTGGATACGTGTTTTTTTTAAAATAACTTAGAGTACGGAGAAGGAATTCCCGAATATTTGTTGTGACCTTTGACCTGAAATATGAGTCTTAAAATAAAATTTCTTAAATAAAAGCTAAGCTATAAGAGATGGAACAACACAGACATTTATCGCTATCTCTTACGGATACCCTGTAATAAGCATTTTTCTCATGTAACATGTGTGAATATACATTAGGATGGTGAAGTTTCTTACAAATAGTAAATTTTGAAAAATTTACGTTATTTGTACATCAAATTTATGAAGATATATCGAAAACTGTAGCTTTTCTCAGTACAACGTATTTTTGTATGAAAAGTCGTTGGTGAACACAGCGCCAAACTGCAAATAGAAATAAAGTCGTTTTTTTGCTCTGTCTACGCTCACCTGAGAACGTAAGCGAACTCATATCACAGTGTAGTGCGAAAGGTCAAAGTGAAATGGTCGAATTTCGACCACTGATAAACTGTAGTTTAATTAATAATCAACTTTCTTGTTAGTTGAAAAAAGTAAACACGAAATGTTCAAATTCATCTGGTCGATAATTTTTTCTTTCAAATGCCAACAACAACAACAGCATTAACCAAGTAACAAAGTTATATTTCTAAATTTCCTTTTTATTTTGTTTACTGTAATATTTGCTACAACATCGTAATATTCAGTTTATTTATTGATTTTGTTTCACTTTTGTTTTTTAAATTTAATAATATATTTATAATATTCAGAAATACGTTAACTATTATTAAAATTATCTAAATGTAAATTTTTGCTTCATTGTTTCTACATACAATAATTCAATGATTTCAAGTACATACATTGTTATATTTTCTGTTTTTTTTTACTTTTATTTTTGTGGCTTTTACTTAAACAATGTCTCTTTGTCTCTTATTTAAGACAAAAGAAAATTAAAATGGAGTCAACACTGTTATAGTTAGTATTTCTATTGTAATTATTTGAATATTAATAATAATAATAATACAATTATAATATTATGGTATGTTCTGATAGCAATTATTTTTTAACTTATACTAGTTACTCTTAGTTATTTTCGTGTGTTCAAGTCTTAGCTATTAAATATATTTCATATTTTTATAAATTATATTATATATTATATATATATTTTTTATTATTATATATCATTTCATTTCTTTGCAGTTTCATATTGAACGCATGGTTTTTTAATTCTTTGTATTTGTTGTTTGCTCAGCATATTGTTTACGAATAATAAAGACATTTACCATTTTTGAGTCATCAGTTTAGTTCGAGTAGATTTTCGGGTAGATACGATTTCAAGTTAGATGGAGTGCCGCGTTCTGTAGAGCCGCTGCCATTGACGCCAATATCAATTGATGCCCAAAGACTGCCGCTAGGATTCGTAGCTTGCCAAACCGACCCGTTGTTGCTCCATGCATCTGCGCGTTGCGGTTGGTTGATAGGATTGCGTTCATTGATCAATGTTGAATTAATGTTTATTAAATATTTTTTTTTATTATTTTTGTTAACGATAGAAGCGTGTGTCAAGAGGGCGCCCATTTAAAAGTAAACAACAACAAAATATCAAGTATGTAAGTATGTGAAGAGCAGTAGGCGTATAAAATAAATTTGTAAGGATTATGTATATTAGGGCGGCTCGCACTTTAACATTTTTTTTTTTTACTTTTTGCAGATACTCGCAGCTTAAATGCTTGCTCTTGGCAAAAAAAAAAAAACAACGAAAACAGCCAGATTGAACCGCAACTAAATTGGTAAAGGTTTAAAGTTTGCGCTTTTTGTTTTTCGGTTTCCCATACAATTTGTCTGGAGGAAAACCCCATTTGCAGCCATTTTAGGGCTAAAAAATGTTTGTTTTTCCCACATCTTTCCCATTTATTCCAAAAAATCAAACATTAACATTTTTGTTTTTGCATTTCAGCCGTCATTGCCAATAATGGCAATGGAATGAAATTTTCACGGGTACCAATGAGAACGTGTGTAAAAGATAAAAAAAATAAAAATACTTTTTGGAAATGAGTGTAATGTGGGTAGGTCAAAAAGGGTAAAATTTTACGGGATATGTATTTATTCTCAACTAATTCGTGTGAAGGATTGATTCATGGCTTTTTTTAAAATAGCTAGACTGCAGCACTGTACTTTTCCTGCATACAAATCGTGTAGAAAAACAAAAAGTGCCACCTCTAAAACTTTACCAATTAGGTTGCGCTTCGCAAGGGGGGGGGGGGAAAGGAAGGGGTGCTCTTAAGGGCAAGAGAAAAAATTTAAGCTGCGGATATCGAACAATTTTGTTTCTGAACCACCCTTCATATGTATATATATTAGGGCGGGTCGATTTGTAGGGAGTGAAAAAATTCACCAATTTCCCTATGATTTCCGTATTCTATGGGTTATTCCATGAAAATTTGCCGAAGGAACCATACCTCTATCGTTAAAATCGAGTCCCCTACTTTTTGTTGGTAAATTTTTTCTCAAATTGACGTTCGTATAAAATATTACCTACACGTTCACATCCATAACTCAAAATATCGATCGGGTTTAATCGCCAGTAGGCGCGTTGGAAAGGTGAGCTCATTTTGATCAATTTACAAAAAAAAATCTCCAACATTGGTCCAACGGTTCAAAAGTTATGGGCATTTTTGTCCAAATTTTGGACCATTTTTCCATTTTTTCATGATTTTGTCCAAGAATATTACTTTCATGGCCATTTTTTTGGCTCAATCCATTAATTAATTCAAATTACAATTCAAAACGAAGAGTTTAAGCCCAAATTTATCGAATTCGGTTGATTAATTCATGCGATATTGCTAAAACAAAATAACACATAAAACCAACTTTTTGATTTTTTTCCCCTTTTTATTTTTTTTTTTCTACAAAAATTCAAATTAAGAGATAATAAAGTATCTATCAACCTTTTATCAAATAAAAATATTCAATTTGAGTGTAGTAAAAGACAAAATGTTGGACAAAATCATGAAAAAAATGGAAAAATGCTCCAAAATTTGGACAAAAATGCCCGTAACTTTTGAATCGTTGGACCAATGTTGGAGATTTTTGTAAATTGATCAAAATGAGCTCACCTTTCCAACGCGCCTACTGGCGATTATACCCGATCGATAGTTTTTGAGTTATGGATGTGAACGTGTAGGTAATATTTCATACGAACGTCAATTTGGGAAAAAATCTACCAACAAAAAGTAGGGGACTCGATTTTAACGATAGAGGTATGGTTCCTTTGGCAAATTTTCATGGAATAACCCACAGAATACGGAAATCATAGGGAAATTGTCGAAAAATAAATCGACCCGCCCTAATATATATATATATATATATATATATATTAGGCCGGGTCAATTTGTATGGACGAATTTTTTGGAGGTCTGGCTCAGCGAAATTCGTAAAATACATGTAATTTCAAGACTTTTTCTCCACTACAGCATATACAAATTCTGAAAAAAAGCTGTGCGGACTTTCGTAAATAGATTTTGTTCTCAATTATAAAATATGAATGTATGAATGTATGTGTATGAATCTATTTACGAAAGTCCGCACAGCTTTTTTTCAGAATTTGTATATGCTGTAGTGGAGAAAAAGTCTTGAAATTACATGTATTTTACGAATTTCGCTGAGCCAGAATTTGACCCGCCCTAATATATATATATATATATATATATATTCATATATACATACACATACCTAAAAAATATAATATTTATGGAAATATAAATATTATTTTCAATATATATATATATATGTGTGTGTTGGAGTTATCAATTTTGAATAGTGTTTGCGATATGGCATGTAAAACTTTATTCCTGTCGATTTAAATTTTAAATTTTTTGGCATAATGATACCTTTTTATTATTTAAAAAAAACAATAGTTTTCATAGCATTGAAAGACTCACCAATCTTTTGAAGCTGTTTAACGTTGTTTTTCTCAAATAGATAGCAAAAATATCTATTATTTTATAATTCAAAATAAAGGCCAAATCATGTCTAAGCTCTTTTTAAAAAATTGTATAAAGTTCAAAAAGGAAAGGCAAAAAAAAAAAAAATGTATAAAGCAAAAAATGCTTAACACTGGTCAAAAGCTGAGTACGATATTTTCAGGATTTCTTGAGGCATTTTTGTAAAGCCAAAGCAAAAAATAATTTTTTTTTTTGTTATGTTGAGTTTAGCAACACGATAATTTTTCACAATGCATTACAAAAATGGCCAGCCATTCCGGGTAAACTTAAGCAAAAAAAAAAAACAACAGCGATGAGTCGAAAAATTTCAGACAAAACGTGCTAATGACATGAAAAATTAATGATGGCATATTTAATTACTTTTTTTTTTTAATTCTATTTTTTTAAAATAATATTTTTTTTTTAATGGAATTATATTTGAGTTTAATGCCGAATAAGTTTATGAAGCAACAGGTTGCAACAACAACAAGTTCTTTGCAGAAAAAACCACCAAGCAGACTAGACAGACTGTTTCGTGGAGCGCTACATCAAGTCTTCAGTAGTCTCCTGTGGCTTCTGCAGTCCTAAACTACGTTAACCACGCTAATGACGTGACAAAAAAAAAATTTTAAAAGTTGTGAAAGACGCTGTTAATTTTTCAATTGCAAAAATTTTCAAGGCCTTGACATTATTATGTTTAGGGCTCACAACTAGTTAGAATTTTGGGGAAAAAAAATATTTTGTCTCCATTTTCTAACAGTAGCATATTTCAAAAGTATCCTCTGAAAATTTCAGACTTATCGGATTATTATTTATGGAGGTAAATAACTTTTAATACGGGTTTTTTATGTGCATGCGCATCGTAGTCAAAACTTTAAGAGCAGATTCTCATGAAACTCGACCAAAAGTGTTTTGGATTGCTTTTGAACTCAGGATTGTTATTTCGAGTACCTTAAATTAATAATCGAAAACTATTATGATATGACGAGAATAGGTTCCCAAAGCGATTTGGCCGATAACGATTGCATAAATAAAAAAGTTATAGCATACGAAAGGAACCCATATTTTCATAAATGAACTCGAAAAAATCCTTAACTTAAGCTGTGATCTTAAAAAGGTGCTGAGTCCACGATATCTCAATATTTATTCTATGGATTGACTTTAGTTTCTTTTAATTTTAAAAGTATATGAAATTTGTTGGATCCTAAACCCAAATTCAGATAATCAGCCCTATTCCAGAATCCGTCGTAATGAATTTCCGAACGTAAAGCTACGCTACGAATACGACAAATTTGCTAATCCAAAATCCGAACGAAACTTCCCCTTTTCGAACTTACTTTCGGGAGTTCAAAAACAACTGGTTTCAACAGCAGATAAATAAATAAAAAGTGTTTTTTATCAAAATTGTATTTTTTAGCTGTGATTTTTAATGGATTTCATTACAATTGCAATTTTCGCTCAATAAAAGGAAGATTTCTCACAGAGAATCTATGAAAATTCGTCGAAGAATATTGCGAGATTCCATCAACCCTTTGGAAATGGATTACGAAACGTAGGAAATGCACTAAATAAATTTCAACTAACATAATCACAGGTTTAAATAAAAATAATTTAACTTTATTAACCAAAAATTAATTATAAGTTTTATTTTACGACCTAATTCTATAAAAATTTAATTGTTTTATTTTGTTGTAAACAAATCCGTCGAGGCAAGGCTTTCGTGAAAAAATCCGAAAAACAGCTGTCAAAAGTTGATCCGCTCGGAATGTGTAGTTGCAATGCTACGAATGTAAGAATGTTCGAATTCGATTCGGATTGCAGAATACTTCATTACGAATCCAAAAGAAAATTTACGCTACGACTGATTCTGGAATAGGGCTGAATATTGACCGGTTTTTTGTGAAAATGTAAAAAACACTCTTAAAAATTCACAAGTCCGGCAGTTTTGGAATTTTCAACTTTTTATTCATCAAGCTACAATTCATATAATATAATTTATAAAATTTGTTGTTTTTTTTTAAACAGATAGCATAAACGTACTGTGGGATGGAGACAGTTTGGATACTCTTTTCTTTAACGTGACGTTTGACGGCGTACTGACACTTCACATTTCACTTTTATGCACCAACAAAAATACTTTCCTGCACTTTAAGAATCAATAAATAACTGTCTAAAACTCAAGGTATTTATTTACTTTCTTCTATGAAAAACAAATCAGGAATATCACCGTGTGTTTTGACCTCTAGATAAGAACCTGCCCTTAAACGCGTTTTTCTCAAAACCATGTTTTCAAAGTCGCTTATCACTGGCCGCATTCAGCGCAGACAACAGTTGGCAACTGAAAATTCGCTGAATGGTACAAATTTGGTAGCGCTAACTAAAACTGATAAAGTAGCGAACGCCTTTTAATCGAGCGAACAAATTCTATGCTACATGAACACAACTGTTTGCTTAACTGTCAGATGCTGTAACTGACGCTGTTAAATTAATAAACGCAGAAAGAACGCAGCAAATTTAAGTGAGAAACCTTTGCAATTGAATTAAATTTACATAAAAATTAAATTGAATCTAACTTCTGACGTGTAGAGTAGCAACACATTCAGAGAAAAACATCGTGAACTAAGGTAGCGCTACCATTACAGTTCACAACAGTTGTCTGCGCTGAATGCGGCCACTGTAACTTTAGAACGGCTTTACCGATCAGTTTGAAATTTTTCTTACTTATTTATTCTATACATAATTGTCCTCCTAAAAAAAACGAAGAATTTTTTTACGATTATATTTTTTTTATAATCGAAAATATAATTGCATTTTTGTTAAAATAAACAACTTTGAAATTCAACAATCGCCATTTTTCGAAAAATCAAAATTTTTTTACCTTCGTTCATCAGGAGCATTATGAATTCATTAACTAATGATCTCATTTCTTTTTTTATTTCCGTTGATTTAGTGACGAGCAGCAGTGATCACGGCAAAAAACTTTTTTTTATCCCTCGCAAACTTGCTGTATTCCAGAATAAATCCAATATTTTGTCATAAAAACAATAAAATATTTTCTACAAAACTATATCTTTCCATTAAAATAACTTTGTAACTAATTATTTTAATGTGTGGCCAAAAAAAATTCAAAACAAGACCATTTCTTGTACGTCCCGACTAGCTGTGTCCCCTTAAGTTTAGATAAGGACTATGCGAAAAAATTTCTTCCGATACATCTAATTTTTTTCCCAATGACATCAAAATCATAAACATATCTTTAAAAACTTTTTAACAAAAAAAAAAAACAAACCAACTTCAAAACCACTACAAAGTAAAAAATAATTTTAAATAACTTTTCACATTAATTCTTGGTCAAATTTGATAATTTATTTATATATAGTATTAAATTGGAAATCTTATAATTATAATTTTTCTATTTTGTATTATTATCATAAATATATTAATTTTTCCATGAATAAAAAACCTTTAAAGTCAGAGCGTTTATTTTATTAAAGTCTGATTATAAAATCGCCGACTTTAAAGGTTTTTTATTCATGGAGAAATAATAATATATTTATGATAATACAAAATAGAAAACAAATTATAATCATAAAATTTCCCATTTAATACTATAAAGAAAAAACTATCAAATTTGACCAACAATTAATGTGAAAAGAAAATTAAAACTATTTTTTACTTTGTAGTGGTTTTGAAGTTGGTTTGTTTTTTTTTTTTGTTAAAAAGTTTTTATTTCTTCCTTTTTAGAGATTATAACACTTTTTCCCATTCTTGTAACGAATTTTCGTACCCTAGTGTCAACATTAACTGATAAACAGTATTTTTCTTATATTTCCACGCCCTTTTGTCCAATAACGCACACTTTCTTGACCGTAAATTTTCATAATTATGCCTACCCCTGTACCTAATTTCAGTATCCTAGTATCAATATTATTCGAGTTACGGTGTTCTTCTAATATTGCCACGCCTTTGTCGAAACACGCCCACTTTCTTGAGTGTAATTTGTTATAATTGTTCCAAACCCTGTACCAATTTCCAGTACCCTAGTGTCAATATTAACTGAGATACAGTATTTTTTTTTGTCCAACGACGGCTACTTTCTTAACCGCACATTTTCATAATAATGCCTACCCCTGTACCTAATTTCAGTACCCCAGTGTCAATATTATTCGAGTTACAGCGTTTTTCTAATATTTCCACACCCTTTACCGAATAGCGCCCACTTTTTTCAACATAACTTTTAATAATTGTGCCTATATATACAGATTCGATATACAGAGTTTTTCTTATATTGCCACGCCCGTGTCGAACACCGCCCTCTTTTTTAAACGGGCACCTTCGCGTCTAATATCTCTATCTGTTGACATAAAATTGTGGCAATTGGGCAAGTACTTTAGGAGCTATCGATGTACATACAAAGAAGAAAAAAACCAACCAACTTGAGAACCTCCTCCTTTTTTAAGTCGGTTAGAAATAGCAAAGTTAGTTGTACTGCAAAAATTTCACTTTGGACAGTTCTTACAATTATTCTTTTTTTTTAACAATTTGAAGTGCATTTTTTGAAGTACAACCAACTTTGTTATTTTTAAAGATATGTTTATGATTTTGATGTCATTGGAAATAAAATTCAATAACTCACAAAAGCGCTGCTTTACAAAATTTTGATTTATTACAAAAAATTCAGAGATGATTGCGATCAATGTGAAAATTTAGTAGTTTCAACGAATTGATTTAATCTTAACACGAGCGCAGCTCAGAAATGTCATTTCATTGTCTTTCAAATGAATTTTTAAAATAAGTTTTCCGTGAGTTAGTTTTTCTGCTAGAAACAAAAGTGTGAAATACCAATTAAAAAAAAATGGACCCACCCCTCCTATCGGAATTTTTGCTTAACTCGACATCATCTTACACCTCCGTTAATATTCGTTCTCTTACACTGGACATCCAGTATAGCGTGCCGCAAACAAATATGTAGGTACATAAAATGTTTAAAAAATCGCTCCATTTTTTTTGACAATTTTATATTTTGTAAAACTGTATTGGTCGAATTTAATTTTTTGCAAAATCCTCGCGATTTGTAAAAGAATGACCCATATGTATGTTGCAATATCTTTCGACTGAGCCCTGAGCCAAATCGATACTACACACTTTTTAAATTTGCTTTGCGGCCTAATCTATGTTTTTTTGATTTAAAACTTAGTTTATATTAATTGTTAGCAAAAAAAAAAAATACTTAATGCTTAAACTGATGTTTTTTATTTAAATTCTTCATATTGGTACGTATTATTTAGTTTTTATTTGAAATTTGGCCAACAACGCACATCATCTAAGAATAAATGTTCAGTTGCGTCTTAAAAAAACCCTGTGTTAAAGGTTAGTTTTTCAGGAAATAAGTTACTGGTGTATGCTTAGAATGCTTTATGCACTAAAAATTATGGTTTTTTTTTAACTTAACTCAGACAATAGTATTTTTAATCAGCTTGAAAATATGTTCGGCCATGTACCAACCGTAAAGATAAAACAAAATTACGGAAATACAGCTCTTTTCAGAAGCGCAAATCTTTTTTAAGCAGTTGATCGATCCACCATTAACTCTTATCTATTTTTTGTATTCACATAAAACAATCAACTTATTATATTATCTGAATAACATGCAAATAATTCTGTCTACTCTTCAATAAAAAAATATTTGAAAACGTTTACAAACATTTTAAATTTAAACGCCATTTCGTAGTTAAAACGAAACAATATACATTGAAAAATAACGCTATACATTCAACAATGCAACACATCTGTACACATTTAACACTTGTAATCTTCGATTGGTGGGCGAGCTGTTGATGCAATGGTGCTATGCTGTTTTTTGAATCGACACACAAAATAGCTTTAATTTTATTTTTCTCTAAAAGGTATTAATTGTGACTACTACATGATTATTTTAATTAACATGGGACACAGAGTGATAAACAAGTGGACGGATAACGTTAGATGGTTTTATTCACAGAATTTTATTTATTATAAGTGTCTCCGGTGGGACACCCTTCGTATTTTTTGACAGAAAGCAAATAGCGTGGATTTGAGTATTGCTAAACTTGTTGTTTGACAGAAATCAGTTATTTTGCTAACAAAGAAGTGAATGCACGGATTTGTTTGCTTGCTGCGAGCATTGCACAAAAAAAATCAACACAATAGTAACTTTTGAATTTTTTGAGAGTGCAATAAATTGAAGTGAATTAATGTAAAAAGAAGTGTTATGCAGTATTTTCGTTGTATTTTGTGATAAAACAAAATTCTCTTTACTTTCGAAATGGTTAGCATTCCCCGTTGTGGGACATCTCATGTTACCGGTTGTGGGACACCTTGTTTTTTTTTGCATTTAAAGTATGAGTTTGACTTACAAACTGTCAACATATCATATTTAAATTGAGTTTTATCACATTTTTAGACATGTCAACCCCAGAAGGCAACCGAATTGGATTTTAATGCGCTTGTTACCTCGTTTGTCTAGGTATTTGAAATTCGTCATAGTGCTGGCCATGTTTGTAAGATGCTCGATCTGGCCTTGAAACACAAAAAAAAAAAATTAAATCGAGCTTCGGAGCAACGGAAATTTGTCCATACAACCCAGATATCTTCTCCCATGCGTACTTTGTTCAAGCGGTTCAGCAGGATCGGGTTGAAGCTTCCACTGAAGCTGGTTTCAGCGCCGCATCTTCATGGATGTTGAATGTGAGCAGGAAGTGGCCGTAATACCGCAACCTTCTACATCTAGAGGTTTGACATTCATATCTTTTTCGGTTAATTGTCTTTTGGATGAAATTGGCCCTTTGCAAGCAGCTACACTAAAGAAGCCAAGCGACCATGTGAAGCTGCCAAAGCAGCTCCACCAGGCAAACCAACGCATGATAAGCGGAAGGTAACGCGACCAGCTAAACCATCAGCCAAGCGCACTAAGCCACCATCCGATGATGATGTAGACTTCTGCATCAACTGTTTGCTATTAGCTATTTTGCATGCAAACATTGCACTCTGATTTGGATGATAAAGAAGATGATGAATAACGTGAAAGAAGTGCCATTTTCTGTTTTTTTTCGTGCCATTGAAGGCATATAAAATGAATAAATTTTATTTTCAATTTTTTGTGGTTTTTCTGTATATTTTTTCCATTTCTAGTGGATTTTGCAAGGTGTTTCACAACCGGGTAGAAATTTTTTTTTCCAAAAAATTAACCCTTCATTAAATTGGTCGTCACATTTTTCTGGTTGACTTAATCTTGCTAGGTTGCAAAGTAAGAAGCATGCAAAAATACCTAATTTTATCTTTAAATGTTAGTAAAATTATAAAATTTTGCAATGTTACGATGCCGTTTTTTAAAATTCTGTAAAAGACAACTTTAGGAAAGCAATTTGTATACTCGCGTTTTCACTCGGATAAAAAAAATTCCTTAAATTTAATAGAGACTAATCGATTGCTATTTGTGATACATAATAATGGGATATGTTAAAATTCACCCATTTAAAGGTTGAATTTTACTGGCTATCTCCACCTTAAACTACAGAAAATCTAGCAGCTGGTTAGAGATTTCCAGACGTGAACAATATGACATAAGAATACTAACTGACTTAAATTTCTTTGTGTTTGTAGTAAAAATATTAATTTTGTGCTTTAAGGTGAAATGACAAAAAGATTGGTCGTTTCATAAACTTTGAGTGGTAGCAATGTTCTATGATGTTCTACCAGACATATCAGACAATTGGCTCAGAGAATTAAAAAACCAAGAACAAAGCGCGCTGAATATTTGATTATGAATTAAAGATATGGCTCAGGAAATACTGATAAGGCTTAAAAACAAATTTGACTCAAATGTGCATTGTACCAACATATGTATTTATAATTTATGTTTTTTTAAAAATAAATCGCCAAGTTCAAATATCCGAGTTTACACCTTAATGCATATTGAATCATTTCTTTGTATCAGAAAGAATTACTTTATTTTTTAAATTAGGGATTGAAAATTACTTTGCAATGACGGATGCAAAAGTATTTAAATATTTTTTTAATTACGACTATTTGAGATATGTGTATTTCGTGTAGCACACATAGTGAAGAATTTCACGATTTAGCGAGACAATATATGTGGCATACGTATATGTATGTATACAAATAATACATTTTAATGGTAGTGGAAAGGACGTCATAAGTTAATTCTAATTACATTATGTTTTTTTAAATATGATGGTTTAGGTTTAAAGCATGTTACGATTAAAAAAACACAGTGCGTCGTCGTTCTCAAACAAGTTTACATAAATAACAAGATATCTTACTTAATACTGATATATTGCTGCAATTGCTGCAATGTAATCATCAAATAATTTTATGAATATTACATATTCTCATACCAAAAAAATGTTAAAAAATAACCAATATAGTTAAACATTTTATTATAAAAATAAAACAGATTTCATCTTAACTAAATACATCACATCAGGACAGAAAGTATCATGTATTATCACCAGAGCTCAGATAATTGCATGCAAATATGCACAAAAACGTTAAAAAAATGCATTTAATAAGTTTAAAATATTCTCAATAATAACAAACTACAAAAATATGCACAAAAACATGCAAATAATCTACATTTTCGGTTTTTTAATTTTTTAATAGATTTAAAATTCTCAATAGATTGAAAAATAAAGCTCTACATTTATCGATATAACATCGGCTTAATTGAATATCGCAATCTTAGATGCTGATGAATGCTGTTGTGTGTGATGGTGTTATGCGGTTTTGCTGACGACCCTTAAGCCCTGGAAAGACGCAAAAATGAGGGTGGTTAACGAGAAAGACGTGCCCAAACCACACATCTACATGGCGTACTTCCCAGAGCCTCACACCCACTAGTGACATCATCAGGTTGATCAAGGATTAGAACAGATCTTAGAGTGGATGACTGGAGGGTTATAAGCTGAAGCCAGAAAACCAGTGTTGCTGAACTTGCCGTGGCCGTTATCGGTTTTGAGTCAGAAAACAGGGTTTTCTATCGATTGGGTGCAGTTTAGATCCAAGGCCAAAACGAGACGGAAGTAGCGATCCCGACAAACAAGGCTACAAAAGAGCTACCGAGCTCCAAGAGTGCCCAAACGTAGGAGAAGGACGAGCCTTCGAGAAAACCACTGTCAGGCCATTCAGGCCGCAAAGTCAGCAGAGCAGGCATAATACGCGTCCCAAGAGACACAGTTGCTCCTCGCGGATCGATCGATCGCGGAAGTAGTTCCACCAAGAGCATCGCTCATATGAACAGGAGCGAGAAGGTGGCTACAAGATCTCCCAAGGAAGGAAGGTGGCTCATCATCGTCAGCAGGGAGGCAGATACTCTGTCTCCAGACAAACCTCCAATATGCAAAAGCTGCATCCGATATGCCTTCACCACACACAACTTGGACATTGCTTTTATCCAGGAACCTTGGGTAAACTCTGTAGTCGTCAAAGGGCTCCAGAATCCTGAAGGTGGTTGCCTTATAGCACTGGGAACTGTTGCCCTAGAGCGGCATTACTGGTCGCAATAACAGTTTAACATTTCTGCCTACCAGGATGGCAAATCCAACTGGCCTTCTTCAAGAAATTTTCGAAAATGAAAATTATGACTGCTTAAAAACGTAACGTTTGGGATAAGAACCAGCATGTATTAATATGAGTTCGATAGGAGTACGCCAAATGACCGCGAGTTGATAGTTTTGTTGTAAGTTGAAAAACATATGAAAATCTTTTGACATATTTCTCGATTTTTCGAGCATAAAACCTTATTTTATGCATAAAACTGATATGCACGTCGTTTGTTATTTAATTTTCCCTAAAAATGAGCTATAAAACATAAAAATCGCATAAAAATTATTAGAGTTGTGATATTTTAATTTTTGAAAAAATTTAATTTTTTTCTTACTGTAAAAAAAAATAAAAACTCAAATTTGTAAAAATTGCATTAAATTGCTATTGAAAAGTTTTCTGAAACAAGATTTTATATAAATACAAAAAAAATTTTTAATTACGTTTAGTAGCTTGGTGTTATGAAATTTTTTACTAGAAGTGTAGCATTTTGTAAATTTCGAGTTTGGGCATTTTTACGAAAAAATTCTAAAAAATCCAAAAATGCAAAATTTTCGCAAAATCGTCTTCACGGCTGGCTAAAGCATAATCCTAACCTATTTCGGGCAAAAAAAATTACAAAAACCAAATTTCGGATAAAAAAGTTATAACTGTTGAAACTTATTTTTTTTCAAAAATGCTCAAAGTGCCTGTTTTTTGGAATTTCGAACACAAAAAATTCATAAAAAATCCATAAAATTACGTTTCCCATTTAAAATGGCTTCTGTCGAACCCTTCTCTAGGAATAGGAGCCTAAATCTAATAAGGCCTACCCCGGATGGAAACGTCATTGACTTTTCGAATGAGGTTAAGTACTAAGGAGATATTTTTGACAAGCAGCTCCGTTGAAACACCCACTTAAATTTAATAACAGTCAGGGCAACACGTGCCCTTTTTGCCTGTCAACGACTCCATGGCAAAATGTGGGGCCTCAAACCCAAAATGCTATTACTACTACTTTTACAACCATTGTGAGACCTATGGTTACGTATGCGGCACTTGCATGGTGGCCCAAGGTCCAACAAAGTACAGCAGTTAGCTAACTGACAAAGCTGCAAAATATGACGTGCATTCGTATCGCTGGGGCAATGAGAACGTGCCCATCTGAAGCTCTGTGTGTAATAATTGGGCTAGCCGTTTAATGATAATTATAAAAAAAATAGTCATATCTAAGTGCACTAAGAATGGAGGAAAGAGGTAATTTTACGGGTAGCGTGAAGATACTTAAAACGTTCGAGAATCACCCTTTTCTAAAAATTCCAGACAGTATGCTGTCCAAGGAAAACTTCTCGAAACGTTACAGGGTCGTTATACCACATAGGCAACTGTAGAAGAGTGATAGCTTTACAGTTGATCCTGGCTCACAGATATGGTATACTGATTGGTCAAAACTTGAAAATAGAGTAACGGGAGCGGGGATATACGGTCCCAATTTCCAAAAAGCTCTACCAATGAGAAAGCTATTTCAGGCCGACCCTATTTCAGGCGGAGATATAGGTCATTGAAGTATGTGTCAGGGAATGTCTGCGTAGGAAATCCAAGGGTGCACATATCAACATACTTTTAGATAGTCAAGCGACCTTAAAGATCCTGCAAGCCTACGAGCTTGAATCAAGACTAGCTTGAATCCAATTGCATCAAACTATTGAATACGCTGCGGCAACACAGTAAAATAGAATTGTGGTGGGTACCAGGTCACGAGGGATTCGAGGACAAGCAAATATCAGATCAGAATATGGGAAACCAAAAAGTTTCAGTGTCACTCAGTGATGTCAATAGTAGGGAAAAGAGGCTACATGCAGGGAAATTCAGCCTTAAATTTGCGATGTAGTGAAAAAAGAACAGATTTTCAATCAATATTTATTTTAATGTAGGGAATTTTAAAAATCTATAATTTGTCTCTTTATTTTTAAAAAAATGTCTTTTCATGTTCGCATATAATTTCTTTAATTGATTTTGAAATTGTTTCAGTGTGAAAAATCTGAGCAATATAAATTTGACCCACTGACCAGCAAGACTTTAAAAGAACTTTGTGCTTGAACATACACATTTGTCACAAAGCTTGCTTAATTTATTTTTTTTTTAAATATCAGAGAACCAAGGCATGCGCCTTATACAAACAAGGTTTGGTCTTTGACCTGAAAGGAAAGGCATAAATTATTTAGAGGAATTGATTGGAACCATACGTGAATTATTGATTAGGCGAAACAACCGTGAAAGACAATTTTAATTGCTTTTGACCGAGGCTAGTGTTATGCCTTAACCTTGGCAAGCATTTCCAGCCCTTAGTTGTGTTCCTGTCCTTTAATTCCACATTTTCCACAATTTAGTTGTGTATTTTTTAGTTTTCCATAATTCTTAAATGTAGGAAAAAACAAAGAAAGTGAAAAGAAACATGCCCGAGCCCGGGTTCGAACCAGGGACCTTTGGGTTGATAGCCTAGCGCACTCTCCACTAGACTACAAAGGCCGACAAAGGCTTAATTACAATTTTTCCGCAATTTCGTTTACATTTTTGCACAAGATTCAATTTACTGATTAAATTGTTATGAAAAAACACAAAATCAGATTCTAAATTAATAAATAAAAATCGAAAGTGGCTTCAAATGCTATAACTTAACAAATTGTCAATGAAATTTTTTTTAAAAAAAGGTACAATTCTCCCGATTCATCTTATGCTTTGCTGTGCGAAAACTTTGAGCTAAAGCTATGAAAAAAATATGCAGGAGGAAACTTGAAGGAAAAAGTTATATTTGCGTAGGGAAATGTAGGGATTTTCTTGAGATACTGTAAGGATTTTTTTTTTAAATTTATTGGCATCACTTAGGTTATTGAACGATACTAATGGGCAGAGGCAAGCTAAGAAATTTTTAACTATCACCAAAGCTAAATTGAAAGTTCTACTCAGGCTAACTAAAGCAGACCTTAGAACTCTAACTGGCTATTTCACAGGTAACTGTTCATTCAGATACTATCTTAACTTCTTCTTCAAATCGCATTAACCGAATTAAAAAACTTTTTATGAAATACACATTTTCAAAAATACAATGGTCGGATATTATGCCCTCATATGAAGCCAGGCGCAAGTTACTTGGTTTACAGCCGTTAGAGAGTATATAATTTTTCTCTATAATGTTTGTTTATAAATTACTAAGTGGAAAGTTAGTCTGTTCCGAACTATCTGACCTTTTCAAAATTATGTTGCTCCTAGGGATTTGAGAGCAAAAAGTCTGTTTTGTGAGACAACGCAGGCGACAAATTATGCATATAATGAACCAGTTGCAAGAAGAATACGGTTATATAATACAATCTCACCAATTTATTTTAATGTAGATGAAAACACTGAAATAAATAAATAATAGCTGGATCTATCTGAATCTGATGTTTGCAGACTATGCAAGGAGGAAAAAGAAACCCCAGAGCACATTCTATGTGAATGTCCTGCAATCTGCGGTCTTATATTACGTTTACATATAGAGATTAAAACTAGATTAAGGCCCTCGAAATTTATGAGATTAGCCGCAGAAAAGTTAACCTCATTCTGAAGTAGATAAATAATTAATTTCCTTGCGTATCTTCTAAAAAAAGTTTGCAATTCTGTAAATATTGGGAATTTCTTATTAATTGCAACACTGCAAGTGGAAATGAAGAAAACTGACTTATTGAAGGTCAATAAGGGCTATGTTATGGTGGCGGTCATATAATCCCCGGTCACTTGTTTTCATGATAAAACACAAATGTTGTAACTAATTTCACAACGCAACATGCTTTGATCCCATGATTTAGTATCAACTGCCGAATCATTTGGAGACAGTGGTGGTCAAAATTTATTCCCTTGCTCACTATATCAAAGTTTCTATTTACATTGAAACAACAATTTATGATGTGCCCTCGGCCGCCACCATAACATAGCCCTAGCCTAAAACAAAACAAAGCAACAAAATATCAAAATTAATCTCTTTCACACTAGTGTTAATAGTGGAGATTATAAGAGGGGATTTTCTCAATCTTGTTTGTTTTAATCTCGTATGTAAATGTAGTGTAATCCAGTGAAGAAAACATTCGATTCGGTACTCAGCGGCGGTCACCGCAGAAGAGGACGACCGCATCTTCGTTGGAAAGACCAAGTAGAGGACAACCTGACGAAGCTTGGAATTTCCAACTGGCGCCAGCAAGCGAAAGACAGAAATGGCTGGCGCAAATTCTTAGATGAGGCCAAGACCGACACACGGTTGTAGCGCCAACTAAGTAAATGTAGTGTAAGACGTCTCCACTTTTGAAGGGCAATCAACAATTTGAAACACCAAGCCAAAAACAGTGCTAAAATTTATTAAAAGCCAAAATCTGGAGAGTTAATCAAGGGCATGAACAATAGATCCTATGGGTCGCTCGCTGTTTGCATGGGACGACTACAAACTAATTAAACGACACACAAAATATCTTTAGTTTTGATCAATAATTAACTACCAACATTCCGAGCTAGGACTCGTTCGAATTTCTCTAAGAAATTTTTTCTTCTTAATTTAGCCTTAAGTTACGAAAGAGCATTTATTCAATTCTAGACCCTACGATTCTAAAATTTTGATTGCTTGACCCTACGAAAAAGATTGCTTTAAGAATGCCAGGCTACGTCGGAATATTGTTCTATACAAAAATTGTTTTGACTATGTTTGTAAACGTTCTCGTAATGTAATTTCATGAAGTAAAAAAGCAAAATAATCTAATTTTATCATGCTAATATATAAACACATATGCATGCAACATGTCCAAATATAGTTATCCCAGCCCTGATTATCACATACACATATATATATATATATATTTATTTTTTGTTTTCATTAGAGGTAATTCTTATATTTTTAAGGACCCCTAAATTTTATTTTGAGTAAAAGAAAAGTAATACATAGCAAAATAAGGTTTTTAAAACTTATTTCAACTTTGACTTTGTCGGAACTTGAGTTATTTTTTTAAGCATATATGCTTTTCTCTTTGTATGTCATATATATGTTTCTGTAATTGTTTTTGTCCAACTCTGACAACGAAGACGCACTGTGCAACGTCGTGTTTATTTAAGGTCTTTGACACAAAAATCAATCACACACACAAAAAAAAATGTGTAGTTTATATTTTGCGAAATTTAATTTATTTTCTGATGTGAACGATTTATTATGTTTCTTTTTCAATGCATAAAAGAGTATTTCTTAAGAATGCAGCTCAATTAAAAAAATAATGAGTGGCTATAAAGTATTAAGAGATTTATAACATACTTTGTTGGTTAATATTTCTAACTTAAACAAATTCTTCCATAATTTATTTTGTTTTTTATAAATATAATTCTTTTAGTTTGCAGCATTATTGTTTTTGTTTAAATTTATTTTGTAACAAAGTTTAAGATAATGGAGCTTTCGTTGTTTTATTTGACAATAATAACACACACAGTCAGCAATGCATTGAAATTGGAGTCAATTGTTTTTTTATTCTATCAAATATTTTAATTTGTATGTAGTTGTAGTTGCAAACAAACACAAATAGTAAAGTATTTTATATGAGATGCGTAGAATATGTCGTACGACAGCGTAAGGCGCAACTTTTGCTTAATCCAACAGCTTCGTTTAATATATATATATATGTATGTATAAACTAATAAAATATATATTCTAAAAATTCATGTTTGCGTTTTTTAAAAAATGTTTCCTGTTGTTTCACTACCATCGCAATCAATACTAAGGACACGCTTCTTGTTGTTTTGTATTTTTTTTTAGATAGCTTTTTAATGTGTGCTCTTTTAGTAAAAAAACGTAACAGTAACAGCGTTGTTGTTCAACGACGTTCTCTTTTTTATTTTGTTTTAATGCAAGTGTGTAAAACCTGAGGCGCGTGCGAGCGCATAAAGTAATGCTTTATTACGATTATTTTTAAAAGGTAGATAGTTGTTGTTGTTATGTTATTGTTTTTTATAATTATATATCTAATATTGGTGTGAGTGTGTTTGAGTATGTATGTGCGTTTAAATGTGTGTGTCAATTTCATTCACTCACATATCAAATGCATGAACACATTTTTGCAGTAGTCGAATAAACTTTCTATCATCAAATTTTTTGAATAAATCCACTAAGGCTGAAGACACAGTAAACACTACTCACGCCTTTGCTCTGATAAGCTGAGCAAGTACTGTCCCTTCGTTTAAGCGTAAATACTTGAAATTAAGTGTTACACATAAATTTCATGCATTTGGTTTTTGAAATTGCATTCGAACTAAAACATTAACGGTTACTTAAGGAAACATTTAATATTATTAGTATCGTTATCAATATTATAAACAATTTTAAAATGAGAACGTTTGTATGAGAGAGAGAGAGAGAGAGAGAGAAGATATAATTAATCTATCGTCCATTCATTAATTTCAGTCAAACAACAACAATGTGCTAAAGCGTTTGTCGCAGTTTTGGTTTCAATATGTTTACTTTAGTCATCTACAATGGAACAAACGTATTTAGATATATAATCAAAATCCGTTTCCCTACCCGCATGCCTATTTTGGAGATTTTGGTGTAGGTGTTGATTTTGTGTTTGACGCCAAACAGCATTATTAACACCAACAGCCCCAGTGTTATTTGAACTCCCAACAGTACCGCCATTGCCGACAGCATTGCTGCCATTACCACCACTTGAATTGTTGTTGATGTTGCTGCCAACGGCAATACCTTGGTTTTGAGCTCCAGAACTATTGCTGCCGACACCAGCGTTATTACAGTTTGCAGCATTACTTCCAACATTGTTAACTAGACCACTGCCCGCATTGTTAACAGCGCCTGGATTGTTTCCACCGCCATTGTTGCTATTATTGCTGTTGCTGCCAGCACCACCATTTCCACTAGAGATATTTCCGCCCGAATTTCCGTTTCCACTGTTTCCACTGGAATTTCCCCCGTTATTTCCAGCACCAGGTGTACCTGATTGGTTTGATGTTTGTGGCAAGTGATGTAAAATACTTTGAACTTCGTTTTCGCTTGGGGACTCGGCGCATATTGTTGTATTACCAAGTACACAATTATTCAATGTCATTTGTGCTTTATTAGCTTCTTCTCTGGTAGCATATTTACATAAGGCAATTCCTTGGTTGAGATATAAATGGAAAGTAATAAGTGGACCATGTTGCATGCACAAGGTACGTAAAGTTGAGCCATCAATCTGTCAAAGAAACACATGGTAAAATATAAAACTTTAAGTATATTATGATAAGAATTGGAAACTTTAATAAATTACCTGTGCGGTAAGATTTTTCAATAATAACCAATTTGAGTTCCAATTGGAATTGGTACCAGTCCAGCTGTTGTTCGCATTGTGACTACGACCACCTACTATCCAACCATTTGAATTTCCGGTTACAACGGAGGATGGATTCGTTACACCTGATACAGACACAACACCAGATTTATTTGACCCTAAGCCAGGAGGAGGACCACGTGATGATTTGTTCATAGGAGTGGCCCATAATTCCGATGTGGAACATTGCTGCGGGTTATCAGACCAACTATTACGCCAAAATAAACCAAAATTAGTAACAAATACTAATAATTGTTATTATTATACATAAATTGTCATATAAGTCTTCGGCCGTGAATCTATATGGATCATATGGAAAAATGTCTGTGTTTTGAACGCCTTTTTGATATTGCTTGGTATTGCATTCAAATCTAAGCTTTTATCTGAAATTGGTTCAGTGTGATTCAACGCCAAAACACGATCGATATGATGCTAGAATGTCGAAAACTGAGTTATTCACAAAACCCCATATTCGACATTTTTCAACGGCCACTGCGTCACCACATACAATATTTTTACATAATCACTGAAGTGGGTTTAGTTATACACTCGAATTTGTATGGAAAATTTACCAAACACAATTCGAGGAAAAAAACTTTTTAGAGCACGACTAAAATTAAAAATTGGTAGAGACACTCAATAATTGCAGCAATACTGCAACACTGTTACTCATTGGCAGCTCTGTTGCAGATGCTCAGTTGATACTTAACCTAAATATTGCAACTATTTTGCGCTGCTTTTGTGATCGAAGGTGAGACTTTCATAATAACTTTTTTTAATAAATTTAGCGACTGATAACTTGTTATTAACATATATAAAATCAAGAAAACAAAGGTTTTTGAGGAAAAGAAAATTGTTTTTTACCGAAATTTTAAAGAAGACAAAAGTGAAAAAAACTGCAATTTTTCATTATTTCGCTAAAAATTTTAATAAATGGTATATAAAATAATATCTGTGTATGAAAATTATAAATATATTCCATTCAATGTAAAACAGATTGCAATAAATGCCAATTTAGCGTACTTTCTTCTTCTATTACTTTCGCGCAGTTTAAATATTCATGTTGCCGGTTTCTTGCATTTTGCGAGAGCCAAATGCTAAATTTCTACTCGTTAGAACGTTTGACTTTTGCAATAGTTGCAAGATTTTTCTATCGAACGTGATACTTTGATATGTTGCGCAATATTGCTGCAGTTATTGAGACTCGAACAAGCCCAATATGGCAGACAGATATTGACGTGCCTCTGAACACCCCACCACTCTCACCTACTAAAACCAAAAACATTTTCAATAAAAACTTACCTTGGAAAGTTTTGATTACTCGATGAAGGATTGAAACTCCATGTTGATGATGATAAACTTAATGGTGGTAAATCAGTCGGAGATGTTTTGCTTGTATTGGCAAAAATGTCAGCTTCTTTTGGCGTCGGATTGATAGACAATGGAGATCTAGCTACACTCCCAGGAGTTATACTTGGATCATCCTCTATACTCTTTATTTGTGAGCCCTATACGAAAAAGATTGTTGTTGTAATAAAAATAAGTTTGTAACGATTTATGAATTATAGACGCGTTGTTAAACTCAACTTGAATTACCTTCCATGGTTTTCCAGGTTCAAACTCCTGTACTAAATCAGTATATGCCGTTGCAGATGAAGGCTGTGCAACTGACCAGTCTTTATTCTCATTATCATTTGATGGATCTGGCCAACCATCGCCGATGTTGCGTCCGGTAGACCAAGTTCTATTTAATAAAAAAGTTAAAAATACAATTTTAATGTATTACAGGTTATCTTGAGAATAAACTAGAAAATGTATGTATTTGGTGCTGAATTCGATTTGGTTTTCTTTTAAAAATATGTTATGAACAAAAAAAGAGATACAAAACTAATTAGACACAAAGATCATATTATCATTAAGACCTAATTATGGTACTTTTTCGGTTCCTAAGCGAAAAAAAGAGAAAGATTTTAAAACATTTTTGTTTTCATTAAGGCAATGACAAACTTTTTTAATGCATAAATAGACTCTAAAATACATAAAATACATAAAAACCTTTAATTTTGTGATGTTTATGTCAACGGCAGAGAACGCGTATGCAGCCTCCAAAAAATTATAAGTTCTACTGCGAACAGTCAATCTCGGAACTAGATGATCTAAAAAAATGCACGGCATTTGACGTTATAATTCACATAAAGTCCAAAAACTTTTAAAAAATTGCACGCACTTTCTTCAAAAACAAGCCCCAAAAAGTATTTTTAGCACTATACTATTATGCCCAGAAAAAAATTTTTAATTTTTTTTTGCGCATAAATGTTACTACAACAATCTCTGCAAAAATCTAATCAAGAAATGCAAAAATTACAGCAGTCTAACCAACCAATTTACCAAAATCACGATGCTCAAGACCAACCCTTTACCCACTCTTGAACGAACAGAAAACACTAAACAACAGAAACAACACACATAACTACAACCTCTAATAATTTTAATACATTTGACATAAGCAATATCATGGAAACAGATGCACATTCATCACCAACTGGACAAACATACAGCAAGTACGACGACACAGCAAGTTCACCAAATTCCAAATTTTATAAAAAATTTCCAAATCTTTCAGTAATGTCATCCCAAAAACTCGCAAAAAAAATCACAAAATAGAAACAAAAACTCTCAATAAAAATGCACACTCTGACTTAATTTACGAACAATAATAGTTATAATTGCAATGCTCTTTAATGTTCGAGCTTCAGAATCTGTCTGACCGTTTATTTCAATTCTTTCGTTTACAATTCATTCTTTGTTTATCTTAAGTTATAATTCA
The DNA here is from genome assembly GCA_963920525.1 of Dichetophora obliterata. Taxonomy (NCBI): domain Eukaryota; kingdom Metazoa; phylum Arthropoda; class Insecta; order Diptera; family Sciomyzidae; genus Dichetophora; species Dichetophora obliterata. The sequence continues at coordinate 11,891,837 of OY986440.1, forward strand.
CCCCACCATTAACGCTACACTACTTTAGATGGTGTGCGATACTACAACCCCACACTCAAGTTTGAAAATATATAAATTTTTAACATGTTTTTACTAGCTTCACTTCATGTCAGTCCCGTACAAGTCTTGGAATCCATTTTTAACCAACTTCCCGATGAGCTAGAGTTTTAAAACTTAAAATGTAGCTCAGAACTGTATGACAACACAATAATCACTTATTTTTTGTCTGTACTTTTATTTGTTTGGCTAAAATGCAAAATTATTTGATATATACATACAAATTAAAAATCAAACAAAAATACTGAAAAGCTCATTGACATTTTTAAGTTTCAAAAATTCACAACTGAAGTGAATTTATTGGCTTATTAAGAAAAAGTTTTAAAAAGTTTAAAAGATTTAAAGCGCTTGCTTTATAATCGTGAGATTGAGTTCGACACTCAACAATGTCAATGGATTTTTCGCATTTTTTTTTAATTTTTAATATTTATAGAACTACTGAAAACCCAAAACTATTCGATATCGCGAATTTGGATTAAATGTTAGATGCCACACCCTCTTTGCAAACTCCATAAAATGTTATCAGTAAAACTGCAAGTTTAAATTGAAGTCGAATAGTGAATTCGGAAGCTGTGCGACATATAACTCCAAAGCTATTCGTTGCAGCAAATTTGGTTTATATGGGAGGTGCCACGCCCACTAGCCCAACGTTCATAAAATGTTTCCAATTTAACTGCATGTGTGAATGAAGGTCGAATACTAAATTCCGACGCTGTGCGACCTATATCTCCAAAGCTATTTGATATCGCATATTTAGTTTTATTGGAGGTTCCACCCCACCTTGCTTAAAAGCTCATAAAATTAAATAAATAATACTGCATGTGTAAATTTAGGTCGAATATTGAATTCCAATGCGGTTCGACCTATAACTCCAAAGCTATACGATAGCAAAAATTTGGGATGTATTGACCCTTGACAAAAGCCATAAAATGGTAGCAGTAAAACTGTATGTGTAAATTGAAGTCGAATATTGAAGTTAGAAGCTGTGCGACATATAACTCCAAAGCTATCCGATATCGCAAATTTGGGTTGTCTGGTACGGACCACGCCCCATTGTCCAACGCTCATAAAACGAAATCAATAAAACTGCATTTGTAAATTTATATCAAATACTGAATCCTGTCGCTGTGCAACCTTTAACTCCAAAGCTTTTCGACATTGCAACTTTTGGTTGTATGGGAGGTGCCACTACCCCTTGTCCAACTTTTATAAAATGTCATCAGTGAAACGACACGGGTTAATTGTGGTCGAATACCGAATGCCGAGGCTGTGCGACCCATAATTCCAAAGCTATTTGGTATCGCAAATTTTTTATATAATTTTGGGCGGTAAGCAGGGGTGTGCCAATTTTTTTCTGAAACCATCTCCTACTCGAAACAAATACATTGCTAAAATTTTATCTCAATCGGACAGTTCTTTCGAATAGGGATGCAACATCGTTCTTAAAAACATCGATGTTCACTTGACAATTATCGATGTTTAAAAACATTGTTAATAAGACCAATATATCGATGTTTTTACGATGTTTTAATTTTTGTATTAGGCCTAGTATTGAGGCCTAATAATATAAATAGGTATTATTTTTATGTATTACATATTTTTTATTTGCACTCTATTATAAAATATGAAAGAAAGAATAATTTCTTACAATGTATAGAAGTAGAAAAATTTACAAAAACAAAATTTTAAAAAGGAATCGAAAAAAATTCTGTATTTCGTATGAAAAATTTCTTTTTTTTTGTCATTTTTCTTCCGACCTCAAAAAGAGGGGGTTTTTTTGTTCATGCAAAACACAGTTTTTTTAATTACACAATTTTTTATTGTTTTTTTTTTAAATTTTGTGAGAAAAAATCTTTTTGTTTTTTGAATGAAGGATTTTTTTTTTCATATTTGTAGACCTCAAAATTAGGCTTTATAGCAAAAGTGAACATTGATGGGATGGCGTCAAACGATGTTTTTCGTTTGTAAGCTTCAATACTTATCCTTGCTTTATAGCACGGATAATCTGCTGGCATCACTTGATTGCAAAAGCAGGCTGGTGACTTATACCTATAGACCACCTACCAAAATAAAATCTATATCAAATAGAAAACATGTTTTCCTATTTCATAAATTTAAAACATTTATTTGTTGGAGTTTATAAATTTGGAAACTGAATTAAGGAAAAGAAGCTTAGATAACCTCGTCACTAGAAGCCTATTTCTTTCTTGAGTGATGGTTGCTTTAGCTTCCGAGAACAAGTGTTCGCTGGGTACAGATATAGCATTTCAACCTTCGCAAGTTTTAAGAATAGAGATTTCATGTCATACCAAATTTTGATCGGATCTTTTTTATTGGTGTAATAGGAAACCACAGGTACATCTGCACTTCTGTTTCGCTTACATTTGCTAGTGAAGATGCATCAGAATATTTATTTTTTGTGTTATTGGGTATTAGCTTTTGTGGTATTTCTAGATGTCAAATTGTGAATCGGCCAAAAATGAGCGAACGTTGTCGATGTTTTTCCTTTTCAGACCGATGTATCGACGATGTATCGCTCATAAGAACATCGATGTTGACATGTTTATGAACGATATATCGTTGATGACGATACTATCGATGCATCGTTTGCATCCCTAGTTTCGAAGTCTTTTGATCTTTTCTTAAAAGTAGGCGTAGCTATAGTGTGGCCGCGCCATAATATAAAGATAATGTTTTATGAAATCAAATTTTTAAAATCTGCTTCAAATCTTTTAAAACAGCAGTTGAATTGGATACAGACAGAAAAATTAAAGCTATACGTAGGGGTAATGCAAGAGAAATGATAAGTAGGGAATTTTCACAATATCTAAAAGAATATGAAATTAAGCATCAGTTAACTATTGAATACACCCCTCAAAAAAATGGTGTCGCAGAAAGGATGGACCGAACTCTTATTGAAATGGGAAGATGCTCAATGCTTGAAGCAAAATTTACCTGAAATGTTGTGGTCTGAATTTATTAACACTGCAGCATATTTACGGAATAGGTGTCCAACCAATTTAAATGTTGATAAAACACATGAAACAGTATGGTCCGGGAAAATACCAATTATTTCTCACTTGCGTCAAATTGGTAGCAAATCATTCGTTTTGGATAAAACTCCTAATAAAAATAAATGGCAAGCTAGAAGTGAAGAAAATATTTTAGTGGGATACTCTGAAGAATCAAAGGCGTATAGACTATGGAAGCAAGGCACACGAAAAATAGTCAAAAGTCGTGATGTTAAAATTATAGAAGAAAATTTCAGTTCAGTTGATTTAGCAAAATTAAATTTTAATGAAAGAGAATTTATTGAATTTAAATTAAATTTTGGGATAAATCATGATATTTAACGGGAAGAAGATGATTATTTTAAAGATTCTGAGGAATATTATCAAATACCAACTTATGATGACCAAGGAAAAGAAGTACAACAATCAAAACCATTGGATTAAATTAAATAACGACTAAGATTATGTACATTTAAAGCTAATGCACATATCTCTATGGAGGATGATACAAAAACATTTAAACCAATCAAACAGTCAGAATATGAAAACGAATGGTTATAAGCAATGAATAATTGAATATAATTCATTAATTAAAAAGGACACGTGGAAATTGGTAGATTTACCAAAAGGAAGGAATACTGTAGATTGTAAATGGATATTTACTACTGAGTATAAATCTGATGGAACCATCGACTTGTTTATGCTCTCACTGTTGAACATAATCTAAGGCTTAGACAGTTAGATGTGTCAACGGCCTTTTTAATTGGTGAAATTGACGAAGAAATCTACACGGATCAACCAGAAGGTTTTATTGAGGAAGTAACACGGAAAAAGTTTGTAAACTTAAAAAAGCTATTTACGGATTAAAACAGGCTGGGAGACAGTGGTTTAAGAAAATTGACTCAATCATTAAAAATTTTGGATTACAACAATCAAAATATGATCAGTGCATTTATTTTATGCGAAATGAAGACTATAAATATTGTTGCATTATATGTAGATGATATTGTAATTGCATACAATAATTTCAATATTGTTGAGAAATTCATAAAAGCATTAAAAACAATTTTGATATTCGGGACATGAAAGATTCTAAACACTGTATTGGATTAAAAATTTAATTAAAAGAGCGACAATTATCTACTTCACAACCAAGATAAATAGTAAATTTAGTTTAAAATATGGATTAGAAAATTCAAAACCTACACAGCAACCAATGAAATCAAAACTTATTTTAGAAAAAGAGCCAAAAATTCCAGGAGAAGCAGATAAAATCGAACAAGTTAAATATCAAGAACTTATAGGTTCTTTATTACACATTGCTATTTATAGTCGATCGGATATTGGATACAGTGTCAATAGACTGTCACAATTCGCATAAGATCCGAGGAAGCAGCATTGGAACGCTGCTCTACAAATAGTAAAATACCTTAATTCTACTAAGAAGGCTGTATTAAAATATCAGAAAACGGGTTTATCACTTATTGGCTTTGTGGATGCCAATTGGGCACAGGATGTTAATGATCGAAAGTCTCAATCTGGACTTTGTTTCATTCTTGCAGATGCTGCTATCAAGTGGAAATCTCGAAAGCAGAAAGTTATTGCAACTTCAAGTGCCAAATCGGAATACGTAGCTTAAACAGATGCCACAAATGAAGCTATATACTTGGGATATTTGATGGAGGAATTAGGATTTAAGTCGCAAGGTCCGATTTCAATATTTGGAGATTCCCAGAGTGCTCAACACATGGCCAAATTTGGAGGACATCATTCTAGAACAAAACATATTGATTACAAATATCATTTTATTAGAGATGTTGTTAAGAAAAACATAATAGAATCAAAATATGTCCCAACAAATGAAAAGCCTGAGTACAATTTAACTAAACCTGTTCCTAAAGACAAACATTACTTTTGTTGTAGACATTTTGGATTGCAATTTCAAACTGTATTATCTTGAGGAGGCGTGTTGAATTATCAATTTGTACTTGTTTGAAATTGCTTTATTTCTAATGCTTGATTATTATCTAAATATGTTTTGGTTATATTGTTTTTATGAAAAATATTTTTCTTCATTCAATAAAAAATAAATTTAATATTCTCTCTTTTCAAATCGAACTATTTAATCAAATAAGATAAGATTTTGATAGGGCTGAATTAAAGTTTATATCAATAATAAACACCCCAAAGAGTTTTGTCGGACTGTGAAATTTTTATAGAACCACTACTAAAAAATTTTCAGAATTTAGTTTATTGTAATTTTAAAATAATTTTAACAAAATCTTTAACAATAAAAGATTTTCAAAAACTAATTTAATCGCTTATTTTGACATAAATAAGTTCTAGGAAAAAGTAAGCTTTGTAAAAAATTAATTAAGAGATATGTACTTTTGTTTTTAATATAATGTCTGCCACATAGTTCTGCAGCTGCTGAAAGCAATTTTTCTTATTTATTATTTAATTAAAACCAAACTGTGAAATACATTGATATTTTCTACTACTAATACTGATTTTCTTAATTTCTTTCTTTTTTTCTGTATGTATGTTTATTTATACTTAATTATATTTTTTGTTATGTTTGCTTATGATTATGTTTAATGAAATTCGATATTATTGCTCAACGTACAAAGAATTTAATTTGTTAATCTGGGATAAAGAAAAGGCGTGGAAATACGGGTGGAAATATTTTGGCAATTTTTAAAATTTTGGTAAACAAAATTTTTCGGCATCGGCAACCCTGGTGGTAATGGCTAATTTCGACCTGGCTTCAGTACTACGTGGTCTTGCTTTCAACAGCCAATCATACGTGATCATATTCCAATTCTTTTATACAACAACACTAGTTCTTAATTTTATAAATTCAACTTCTTTACCACGAAAACTGAAATCTTTAACGTTGAATACGAAACGTCATGTAACATCAATAGAGAAGCAGCTCAAATTAAAATATTTTTGAAAAAATCTGCCAACTGAGTCCATGCCTGCAAGTCACAATTCAAAACATAGCAACAGCTCAGTTTTAGTTTAATCGCCAATTAGCTAACATATTAATCTACAAATTTCAAATGCGAAGAAGTCAAGTTAACATTTTGTCATACAAAAAAGCAAGTGCTCTGGTTTAAAGAGCTTATAAACAAGCAAAGCAGGAAACATGGAATAGATTTATAAGCTCTCTTTACCCAAAACTCGATATAAGAACCTTATGGGATAGAGTAGAAAAATCAGTTCTCGTCGCTTGATAAGTTTTCCACCAATCTTTACGGGCAACGCTGTACTGCCGCACCCTGAAAGTATTGCATCTGCTCTCGCAGAATTAGGAAGTTCTATTGGCTCAGATACTTCTTTCAACTCCAGGCTTATAAGCGAAAAACAAAATTTTAATATTGAAAACATGATCAGCAACGAATCATACCTAGATTTTATTTTTAGAAGATATAAACCTGCTGGAGCTAGATTTAGCATAAAAACAAGACTTTGTACCTTATTTAACAAAATGCTAAAAAGTAGTATATATCCACACGACTGGATATTAGCACTTCTGGCACCAGTTCCAAAACAAGGCAAAAGCGATAATAGCACGGAAAGCTACTGTAATATTTCTTAATTACCTGTGCTGGTAAAAGTTCTAGATAAAACCACGCAGACTTTTGTTTAGTTGCAAAGATGAGATCCTAGAACAACAACATGCGTTCCATCTAAATCAGGGAGTCAAAACACTCTGTCACGTATTGGAATCACAGATTAAAGATAATATAAGGCACAGAAAACACAAAAAAATACTAGAATTATCGTTTCTAACACATCGCAGATTTAAAGTCAGAGTGGATAGATTCATGTCAGGAGTTCTTTCGCTTGAAAATGGTGTGCTATAAGGGTCCCCAATTTCGTTAGTACTGCATATGCAAATTCATTCAATTAATGGTATGGACTATTTGGGTATTTATGAAGACAACATATTTGCAATCTACTTCAAAAATGAAGTAAAAATCAACAAAAACCTTAATAAATTAGATAGATAAATTCATCGTTGGGTAACAGTTCCCCAAATAGACCAAAAGCTCTTCAAAGCAGAAAACAGAAATGCCGGTCAAGTCCATTACACATCAGAAATGTAAATATCAACCTAAAATCAAAACATACGAATCTTGGGCCTTACTTTTTCTTACTTACTAGAAATGTAAATATCAACCTAAAATCAAAACATACGAATCTTGGGCCTTACTTTTTCTAAGAACGCCTTTGGAACAAACATAAATAATTTACCCAAAGTCATTTGCACTCGCAAAAAAGGACCCCACATAGAACAGCTATCTCGATTTGCCGTTCCCTTGTAGAAGGAACAGTGCAACACTGCATCACAAGATATGGTTGGACATCCGAAACAAACAGAAAAAAAGTAAACGTTGCAATTAATAGATGCTTTAGAACGGCATCTGGTATATAAACAGCTATGCCATTAGAGTCCCTTAGATTTTAAACACAATACAATGATTTTGAGATAATAGTATTTAGCAGATCAATGAAACTTGCCGCTAAGTCCATAACCACAATTTCTCACGGTTTACACAAACTTGTATGGAGTTATTTAGACGGTAATAGAAGCACAGATTCAACAAGCTTCTAGACTGTGGTACCCAGCGCATAATCAGCTACTAATGCCTGTTGTAAATACAAATTTTATCATAGTTACATCACTTAGCATACTCAACAAAACTATACAAGCACTTAAACTATAAAGCATTTAAAAAAGACTTTATCAAGCTTAAAATGGAATCCCGCCCGGAATTAAAAATGTTCAATGACGGTTCATTTTACGAAAGGGCACCATTTAACGCAGGCATCCCTATATTTAGAGTTAGCCCTCATAAAACATACTATAAAATATGCAGCAACTAAGAACATTAATATGCTCAGGTAGTCTAAGCGTTATCAAATTTATACAAAACATCAGTAACATCTTTAACCCTAACACTGCTAAAGAAAGCTCTGTGCTTGGAATTCATACTTATTAAATTTGACAAAAAGACATTAGAAGAAACAAAACTCTCCAAATGGTCAAATTATCAATCCTTTCTAAGAACTCACAATCCTTCAATTTCAAGACCAGCATACAATATAAATTTTTCTCGGGACGATTATATCAAAATCATTAGAATGAGAGTAGACACAACCTTATCTAGCTGTAGTCATTATTTCAACAACACAAATTAACGAGAATGCGATTACTGCACAACTGCCTTAAATGTTCAGCACATAGTAAAGGATTGTCCTATATCGAAAGTGAACTGTCCCATAGAGGTGGAACTTGATTGCAGCAAGAGAGAAACACTACTCATTATCACTATTTTTCTGGAGAAACACGGAAAAAAATTTAATTTAAAAACAAAGTAGTTTAAAATTTAATTTTTGTTTTACATCGTATGGAATTGATATCGTAATTAATAATTTAGAAAATAATTAAGAACATTTAATTGATTAAAAAGTTTTTAACTAAAAATTTGTTTTCTTATTTTTAACTGATTTGGAGCAACAAGTAAAAAAAATCTAAAATTTGAGAACCGGAATAGTACCTTAATAATGTCAACTACACGAAATCCACATATTATCGTACAGGAAACAAAAAAGAAAATTTTTAAGCAGAAAATAAGAAAATATGACTGTAAGTCAATTGGGTATGGGAAAATGTTTATCTTACCCATCGCCTTGCATGCCTAGAGGTCCCATGCTATTTGCATTAGCTGAAGATAAATTTTGTTTTGTTGCTCCAGGAGCACGCGAAAAATCGGTGCTATCTGAATTCACATCCTTATCTAATACTGGAAGCTTCCATTGATTTAACCTAGATTGCTGATTTGGAGTACCTTGATAACCTCCAGGCTTTAAAAAAAATACGAAAAAGAGTTAAATAAAAAATAGATTTTCATGATATGGTTTAATTGAATTACCTTATTTAAATTTATTTCCGAGAAATTTCCTTGCAGGGCATTGATAGCATCATGTTGCCCTCTTAAATACTCTGCATTAGAATTAGTAACATGAGATGAGCCAGGATGTTGTTGTGGATTTTGTTGGAGATTTTGTTGTTGTTTAATATAAATGGCTTGTTGTGCATTGATTTGGTTTTGTAGATTTTGTATCTGCTGTTTATATTTTGCAATAGCAACATTCATTTGTATATTAGTGGCATTATTGCCTCGTGCTAATGATTGTTGTGCTCCTTGAAGATGCTATAAAAATCACATAAAAATTCGAAATGTTACTTGAAAGTTTTGCTCCAAAATGGGGAGAGATTCGTTACCTTTATATTGCTGAGTAATTGATTTAGTAACAATAATGTTGCAGGCGCAAGAGGTTGATTAAGAATTTGACTGGACAGATAGCCGCTATGCACGGCCAATTGAATTTGTTGTACAAGCATCCGCAGTTGTTGGGCTGATGGCTGACCAGAGCTGTTTGAGGTAGCATTTACTGCAGCTGCAGCAACATTTGCACCTTGTCCAAATGCAACAGCTGCTGCATTAACTGACTGTGGTCCACCAGCGACATTATGCGGTCCTTGATTTAAGTATTTCTGAACATGTAGTGGTTGCATAGAATTGAGCGCAGCTAAACCAGGATTATTTCCTCCTCCACCAACGGCATTGCTCATATTGTTAAGAAGGTTATTGTTCTATATATAAAGAAATATATATAGGTACGCTTTAATTCAATAAAAACAATTTATTACTTACCGATGGGAATGGAATTGTAGGTTGTGAGCCAGCCGATGGATATCTTGATTGAAAACTACCACCAACATTGGAATGGTCGCCGTACGAACCAAGTGATTCATCATGACGTCTCCAAGAATCCATGGCCATACTTGCATTCGTACGTAGCATGTCTGCAGCTTCTTCAATATTCATATTGGCGTTGATAAGAGCTCGCTCGACGTCTTCTTTTTTGTAACCAGTGTCAACGAGCATACGATACTGTTTACTATTCTTAATCATATCACTGTTCATGCCAATGCCAACGCCTCCGAGTTTTTGTTGGGGCTTACCAACAATGCCACCATGAGCCCAATCATTGGCCAAATCATTTGCATCGCTACCAGCTGCACCCCAACCTCCACCACTGGAAATTTTCGTGGGATTTTTGTTCCATGCAGCTACTGCAGATGAATCAGTCCATGTATTACCACCACCTACGCCAACACCACCACCAAGCTGTCCAATATTACCGGCAGATTTATCATCGCCCCAATTAGCACCAGAACCCGTGGTAACACTGTGACTGCCATCGTCACCCCAGGATCCAACATTTCGTGCACTACCACCAGGTGCTCCTGGATGAACCCACATTGTGTTATCCGGCTTAAGTTGTCCGCCAACTGTTGGACCAACAACAGATCCAACACCCAAACGTCCTTGCTGACCAACGCCACCCATTGGATTGTTAGGGTTACCCTGGACACCAACTGCGCCAGGCGCTCCAAGCCCACCGGCACCACCAGCATTGAGTCCGCCGACTCCTGCATTAGCAGCATTTTGGCTACCTATGGCACTACGTATCAAATGGCTTCGATTCATTGGATCGGACATTTCCTTCCAGTGCGAGCCACCGCCAGGTACACGTGATTGTTGTCCCCAGAGAGACGTTCCATCGTCATAATTTGGTATATTCCGACGTTGAGGTGGAGGTGATGGTTCTTCCCACCCCGATGATTGTTTACCAGCCATTGAGGCAATATCTTTTGGTCCCACAACTGATTGCGCTGCACCCCATTGAGGATTGGCATTACTTCCTCCTACGCCACTCGCACCACTGATGCCGCCGACACCGGCACCAATTCCACCAGTAACAGAGACAACCGCTACATTAGCGGTTGTATTACCACCGGGTCCTACCATTTTATTCAATGAAATTTGCCCATGAGCTACTGAATGATGTTGACCCCACATTTCTGAAGTCCCATTGAGCCGACCAGATATACCACGTGGATCACCACGTATGGGATCACGTGGATCAATCATACGCAAATCACGAGGATCTCCACTTGAAGCAGCACGCATCGCATCCCGGGGATCGACGTTACGCATATCAATAGGAACCATTGGCCCACTACGAATATCACGCGGATCACCCCAGCCATTGCCACCAGCATTAACGGATGCACCTGTTGGACCACCGGCAACAGGTACAACGCCTGCGCTACCAACACCTCCATTACCAGCAGCAGCTAATAAAGACACAGTTCATTAATCAAAGAGTATTATTTCTATCTATCTATTTCTAGATCACTTACATCCACCTGCACCAACAATCGTTCCAATGCTGCCGGCAGCTCCTCCCGATGTATTTCCGCCGCCACCTGCAGCAACGCTATTTTGACCCCATTGTGGTCCACCCCCAACAGTTGCTGCACCAATGCTTACACCAGCAACACCGCCAACTCCAACACCACTAGCGCCGGCATTGGCGGATGTTCCAGTCCAAACGTTGCTGCTGTCGGTGCCATCATCATCTTCGCCCCATGTTCCGCCCAAGTTGGATGAAGGCGTATGGCCCCATGGAGTTTTCTGAACAGGTTGTGGTGGCGGCTGTCCACCGTTGCGCAAATTCGACTCCCATAAATCGGTTCCATTATTGATATTTGGTTTCCATATTGGCGGACCACCCGCAGGATCCTTATTAGAGGGTTCAGGTGAGCTGGGAACTTCCCAATTTGTATCCTGATTTACATGCTGGCACCCCCAGCCATCCTGAGAAAATAATGCCTCACGCATTGTGTTTAATTGTTCCAGTTGATTTTTTGCAGCTGCTGCTGATGTACCACCACCTACTAGACCACCGCCAACATTGCTCCCAGTGTTAACGCCATTATTATTAGTGTTATTTATGTTATTGCTGTTGTTCAGGCCGCCTGAATTGCTGTTGTTATTTTGTCCAGGCTGAAAAGTAGAAAAAAAAAAATTAAATATGGGCTTACTAATTCTTTGCATACATCGAATTGTAAATTTTTTTAAACAAAAGATGTTATTAAGAAATATTATCATCTAACAGAGATCAACTCTTACAGACTACTTGAAAATAAAAACAAAACTTAAAAATAATTTATAATTACAATTCATTATAACTTAAAATTAAATACGTTAATATTTCAATTTAATTAAATTTATATAATACAAAATATTTAATAGAAAAGAAGAGAATTTACAAGGAGTTCAAAGCATTACGGGCCAAAAGGTGCATAAATAAGTGGTTTTTAAATTGCCTTCTTGAGCAAATATCAAATATATCAATGAAAGCAAGAACTGATTTAGTCTCCCTAGTAAATCGAGCCAAAGGCATATTAGAAGCATAACCAGATCTATAGAGGGCTTCACTAAAGTGAAATCGACTACGGAGGTGTCTTGAAGGCAAAGTGAAGCAATTGAGTTAAAAGCTCCAAAAGAATTAGGTCACAGATGAACAAGATCGAAGATGCTTTTCGTCTTATTTCAAGCGAGGAAAATAGTAGCCAACACCTATGAAAAATAGTTGAGTTTTCTGAGTAATCCCAAGAAAATGGAGAAGCAGCCCTACATAAAGTAAAACATTAACATAAACATACATAAACAGAGTCAATATCATTTTGAATTAACAAAAAATCATTAGCAGATGAAATAGCGCGCAAAATTTTTAAATCGTCTGCAAACAGGGCGTTCGAATTGTTGGCCAAGCTGGGAAGATCATTTATAAAAAGTAAGAATAGAAGTGGACCCAAATGACTACCTTGAGGAACTCCTGAAGTTACAAAGATTGGATCCGATAGGCGATCACATATTATTACTCTTTGACGAAGATTTAAAAGATAAGATTTAATCCAATATAGACAGTTTGAGTGAAACCATAAAGATAATTTGAGAAGCAAAATATATGATTGTTGAGGTGTGAAAACCTTGACGAAATTCTCCCTGGAGATATATGGCGTGAACTCTAGATCTCAAAATAAAGCCAGGGGCGTTTTTGAGATGTGGAAATAAAAAGGTGCAATTAATAAAAGAAAATTCAATTTGGATTTTTCAGTCTTCCTTCGTCGATGGTTTATTCGCAAGAGAGCTTAACTTTACCTTAAGTTACATCAAGAGGCCTTATTAAGCATTAATAATAGAAGATGGCGTATATTCGAAAATGAAAGATGCGCCATCTGCTAGTGAAATGTATCTTAGCAGCTAGATTATGTTAAGACATAAGATGCTGTTTTCTACATATACAATGATCAACCTTGTCAAAGGCTTTAGCGAAGTCCGTGAAGATAACATCCGTTTGCAGACCCTTGCTAAATTTTTTTAATATATAACTACAAAAGATAGCCAGGTTAGTTACAGTTGATATACCCGTAATAAAGCCATGTTGCTGAGTAGAAATAATATTTTTTACAAGAGAGATAAGCTTTTTATAAACTATCAGTTCAAAAACTTTAGGAAAATAAAGAAGTTTGCAAATGGGCCTATAATTGCATCCCGATTTATAAATTGGATAAATAAGCGAGACTTTCCAAGCGTCGAAGAATTTATTGAGAGCATCAAACTCCTTTTGACAGGATAAATAAGCTAATTTAAGCATAGGGTTGTTTCGATTTTTCCTAAAAATTTTATAAGATTTGTTTTTTTTTTATTTTTGAAATTTGAGTCTTTTATTAGACCGACTCGAATTTTTGACTCGAGAAGCTTGTCTATTTGGGACCGAATTAGGGAAAGAAAATAGTTGTACATATTAGCAAGATCAATTTCTAAAAAGTTATCAGACCAGGAAACTGAATTCAGAGCTCTATTTAATTCGCCAAAATTGGCATTTTTTTAATCTTTAAAGAAAGAAACACTAGGCATTAATACTTGATAGTTATTAATTGAGAATTCTTAACCTAATGGAACATGATGCTGAGAACTATTGCCAATTAAGGGGGAGGAATAATCAAGCATAACAATGAATTCTTTATCAACAAAGATTAAATCTAAAATCATTAAAAATATTATTAATTTGTACTAAATCAAACTGAGTGAAAAAATCAATTACCAGCGCACAGTGCGGCCGAATGCCAAGAATGACAAGATGAATAGAACTGGCAGGAGGGATATAACTCACAATAACAAACAGCTCAAAGTTAAAACTAAAGTTAGCCTTAACAATGACTTGACCAACATCAAAACTGTTGACAGCATTCGATTCAAGATGAGGAAGAGTCAACTGACAACTCGAGAAAGAAGTTCGGATTGCAATTAAAACTCTACCCCCTCGATAGGCCAGAAGTATTTGGACAGCGATCCTTACGATAAACACTGAACGATGCGCTGCTAATTATTTCAGATAAAAAATGCTTATCCGTAAGCTAAGTTTCAGCAAAAGTTAAAATATCGTAATTACAAGAATATGAGGCTAAAAATAAATCTGATAACTTGGTTCTTAACCCACTGACATTATGATAATAAATGGAATTATTTTTAATTTGTTAGTTTTTTGACTGATTAAGTTGCACTGCTGAATTAACACTATTACGTGGGAGGCATTCATGTACGACAATTCCATCTGGCCAAAATTTCATTGACACGAGTTGATCAAAAGCAGATCCAATTGAGGAAGTCGATGATGGAGTATCCGGTCCCGGTACGTTTAGACCCACCATTTGAGCCTGCGAGTCGATGTTTAAGTGTAAGTTTGAAGAAGATCCAGGATCAATATTTCTTTAAGATTTAGTTCTTGTTAAAGCGGCAGAATTCGCAGGAGCGATGGGCGACTTATTTTGGCCCGTTGCGCTGACGGATCCCGAGGCAGTTGAGAAATCAATTAGTTTATTGCAGATAGCTACATGATTAGCGGCCATACGCTGTAGTTGAGCCACAGAATCAACGATCTTATTCGACGACGACATAGCTTCAGTAAGCAGCCCAAGCAAAGTAGATGTAGAGCACCTGCGGCACTTTGCCAAAACCATTGCAGCCCATTGAATGTACACGACGAGAGAGCATCACCAACCCGTGCAGACAAGCCAACGCACTTCGGGTGGTATATAGTTGAACAGCCAAAGCAAGAAATGAATGCTCCAAACGTATCCCATTCCGACTTGCAGATATTACAACCAGTGCTCATGACGACCAAAAATTTGAGGTTATGTGAAATAACAAATATAAATTTTACGGAGAAAAATAGCCAACAGCTTGCAAATCAACAACGCTGATGTAAAGAAGTGATTTAACAAGAGGAATTAACCGGAATTAACAAGAAAAAGTGAATTTAACTAGCAAAAAAAATTTATTAAAAATTTGTCAAAGACTCGAGCGAAAATTTTACGTTTGATGTTTACGAACAGAGTTGCCAGAACTTAAACGAAACGAGAAAATCGCGAAAACGAGTACACCAAAAAAGACTTTACTATTTTGAGACCCAAATGCTCTTGTAAAACGTTTTGAACGGATTCATTTCAAATGCTGAGAGTGTCAGTAAGGTCTCTAATTGTTGACCGACGATTTTTGACAACTCCTTGAAACATTTCAAATTCAAGACAACATGTTGTCAGTCGGCTGTATCGAGCGTTCGAACGGTCAAATACGAGGCTTGTCCTACAATGCGTGACAGCATGTAGTACAATGTGAACCCCGCTTTTAAAGCGCGCGTAATTTCAGAAGACCAGTTGCGTTTGCATTTGAATACAGCAGTGAATTTAAAATTACATATTTGTAAACTTGTTGTATATTAGGCATATTTATTTGTTATTCTTTTAACCTATAAGGGATAAGTATCCAAAGATTAACCCAAAGATAAAGGACTCATTTTCAACACTGTCTTACATACAAAGTTATTTTGTCCCGCTCGCAATAAGGGGCGTTTTCATTAAACATTTTCAACGAAATTTTATTTTTTATTTTAAAAGAGACATCGTTATAAAAGTTTCGACAAGGGCTAGATGGTCTCAAGCCATCCGTTTTGTCGTAGATGGTCTCAATTTTTTTTAAATTGGCCATTTCGAATTTCTATTATAATTTAAAATAAGAAAGAAAAATATAAAGAGGCCTGTAAGGGGTTAATTTGACCAAAAAAAATTTACGGATAATAGCAAGGAATTATTCCCAATTTCCCCTGATCCACCACTCTACCCATATTTTTTTTTCTTACAAATTTTTTGCCTGAGTAGGATTTTTCAGTAGCGAGGGTCCTGAAAGTTCCTCCATCGTATTCCTTAGCAAATTTCACTAAGTAATGGTAAAAACAAAGTTGAACAAAAAATTGAAATTTAAGGTTGCCCTTGAAAATTTTCTACATCATACATCAAAAATATACATAATGTACACGGCAAGTTTTCGTGCCAGCAAGTCGAAAATACAGAGGGGAAAAAACAGCACAGCATCAAAGAAGGAACAGCACAGACAAAAAACTTGCCAGTACAGACTTGGCTGTACCGCAGACTTGCTGGCAAGAAAACTTTCCAAGTGGAAAAGGGGCCTTAGTAGAATACCAGAAGTTATATCATCCAGAACTACTTTTAAATGATTATAAAATGCCCTAAAGTGCGAACGTTCGCCCAAATCGTGAAATGAATATTCTCCCAAAAATATTGGGTCTTTAGTCATGATGAATAATTGCCCAAAAATGCTTAAAATGTTCTCCCAAAAAAATTGGGTCTTTAGTCATGATGAATAATTGCCCAAAAATGCTAAAAACTTTTTAATGGTAATGGAAATTTTAATGTTAATACAAAAAAAAAATTTGCATTATGACTAAATTTTTAATGGTAATTACCGTTATAATGGAAGAAATTTAAATTACCACTAAAATTTCAAAAAAATTTCTACCAGTACAAATTTTTCAAGTATAAAATTCTGTAAGTGATTTCTCTAAGGGTTTCTATTTAATTAAAAATTTCCTGATTAATGCAAATTTTTTGCATTAACATTAAAATTTTCCATTACCATTAAAAATTTAGTGGTAATGTAAATTTTTTTCCATTACCATTACATGTGATTGGTAATGCAAATTGGTAATCAAATGCAGGTGGTTAGTGGTAATGGAAATTTATTTTGCATTGCCACTAGGTGGTTAATGGTAATGGAAATAGCTTTATACTTTATTAATTCGATTGATTTAAAAATAAAATAATGTATTGGGGGTTGGAATTAATTTTAAAGGTTTTTTTTCGGTTTTTGAGCATTTATTTAGAAACAACGGTACAATGTATATTATTCAAAGTATTGTCCATCGTTAGCTACAACATTTTCCCATCTTTCTGGCAGCATATGGATTCCGCGCCGGAAGAACGATTCGTCTTTTGAGGCAATCCACGAATCGACCCATTTTTGGGTATCCTCGTAAGAAGTGAAGCGCTGCTCAGCCAAGCCATGCGTCATCGATCTGAATAGGTGGTAGTCGGAAGGGGCTATGTCTGGGCTATAAGGCGGGTGGGGTAGCACATCCCAATTCAGCGCCTCCAACGTTTCCTTGACGGTTCTTGCAACATGTGGCCGTGCGTTGTCATGTTGAAAACCCACTTTGTCGTGTCTTTTGGCATATTCCGGCCGTTTAACCTTTAATGCTCGGCTCAATTGCATCAATTGTTGTTGGTAGCGTTCCCCAGTGATGGTTTCGTTAGGTTTTAGCAGCTCATAGTACACGACACCCTTCTGATCCCACCAAATACACAGCATAAGCTTGGCGCCATGAATATTCGGCTTGGCCCTCGATGTTGATGCATGGCCGGGTGGTCCCCACGATTTTTTTCGCTTAGGATTATCGTAATGGATCCACTTTTCATCGCCAGTGACAATACGATGCAAAAAACTCTTCCTTTTATGCCGTTGAAGCAGTTGTTCGCACATGCAAAATCGCCGTTCAACGTCTCTCGGCTTCAACTGGTACGGCACCCAATTTCCTTGCTTTTGAATCATTCCCATGGCCTTCAAGCGTTTGCCGACCGTTGATAAGTCGACTCCCAATGATTCTGACAATTCTTGAAGGGTTTGACACGGGTCTTCATCGAGCAAAGCCTCCAATTCCTCATCTTCAAACTTTTTCGGCTGGCCCGGACGCTCTTTGTCTTCCGTATCAAAATCACCACTTTTAAACCGACGGAACCAGTACGCACAAGTAGAAATCGATGGAGCATAGTCCCCGTAAGCCTCAGTAAGCGTGCGTTGTGCTTCAACCGCTTTTTTCTTCAAATGGAAGCACAAAAGTAAACCTTCCCGCAAATTGCGTTTTGTTGGAACGAAAGTCGACATGATCACAGAGAAAAAAATATATGTTGTTTACACTTCAGTGGAATGACAATACTGAAAAATGAAGCTTAGACAATGTGCTTTGCAATGAATATAGTCACAGGTGTGCCCGATGCGATCTATTGATAGTTACGCCATCTCTTAGAAAACCTTTAAAACTAATTCCAACCCCCAATAATTCAAAAATATTGAAATTTTTCTTATACTTATTAAAAAAGAAAACAAAAAAGAAACTTAAAAATTGTGCGAAATAAATATAAAGGCATCGAATAATGTCAAATTTCGAAAATAATCAAAATAATTAATAATTGTCAAGTCACAGAAATTGCCAAATTGTGAAATAAATGTCAAATTGTCCAAATTTCAAAAGTTAAAAGACTTTCAAATTTCAAAAAGTGTCAAATATCGGAAAAAGTGTAAAATTTGGAATAAGTGCCAAATTTTAAAAAATTGTCAAATTTTGAATAAGTATCAAATTTCGAAATGTACAAGTTTTGCAAAAAATGTCATATTTAATTTTGAATGAGTGCCAAATTTCGAAAAGTGACAAATTTTGCAAAAAAATGTTCATAAATGAACAAAGAACCATCACGTTCTCATCGTTTGCCTGGCAGACGCTAAGTGTGGAACCATAAATATTTAAAAAATTTATAATTTAACCAAAATTTGACATTTTTGTTTTCGAAATTAAACATTTTTCCGTTTTTTCCTCGAAATTATACATTTTATTCGAAAGAAAATTTCTTAATATATCAAGATTTTTTCATTTTTTTAAGATTTATACATATTTTGTGTTTTCTAGATAATTTTTTTTTTCAAGATTTGCGTTCCAAGTTTTTTTTCAAGATTTCGTTTTCAAGATTTTTTTTCAAGATTATTTTCTTCAAGATTTTGAGAATTTGACCTTCAAGCATTCGGACCGCTCCCATGTAATCTGTTAGTTTTCGGGAGCCCGGGTTCGAGACCCAACTCAGACAAAAAAATTTTTTTAATCTACATTTTTTTACAAACTGTTCTGTGTATTTAAAATTTTTTTTTTGAATTTTTTTTTGTAAATTTTTTTATATAAAACAATATGAGAAAAGAATCAGAACCTTCAAAAGGTAGGCCTGTCAGAGTATTCATCATTGCAGTGGTCATGGAAGGTGCATTGACGCCAATAGCAGTGCTAGTATGCCTTCTTTTGCGGAGCACTCGCTAAAATGCCCACTGGGCATTGTTGAATTTCAAATTTCCACGCCAATTAAATGTACGGACATATAAAAGGCAGCGAAATGTTGACATTTTAACTCTTCAATCATGGTTGTGAACTTGGCTGCATTGAAGAATTTTTCGGTTCAACAGCGTACTAACCCACGAAAAAACTTTCACTACCTTTTCAATGTCAAAAACGCAATGCGTTTTACGGAAGATTTCTTTTCGCTTCTACAGCATACTAAGCTTTACGATGAAAAAAGACTTAGGAGTTCTTCTTGATGCCTAAACTTAATTTCAAAGATCACATTGACTTAATTATTCCCAAATCTAATTCCATGTTAGAATTTTTAAAAATAAACTCGAAGATTTTTACAGACCCGCACACTCTTAAAGTACTTTACACATTCGTCTTATCTGATTCACTCTAATATAATTGAATTGGTACAAAGACATTTAACGAGGTTTATGTGGTTTAAACTTAATTGGCACGTTCGTGTGGTCTTGTTAATCTAACTCAACTTACTCTAAGAAGAAAGGTTTTTCTATCACTTTTACTAATCATTATTGGCAAACTTACTGAGTCTAAAGCTTTTAATAAATCAATCGACAGAAATGCCACATACTTTTTCTTTCTAGATTTTCGTAGATAAATTCAGTGCGATTTAGAGAAAAATGGTGTTCGAATTTTCTGTAAACTCGAATTGCTTTTTCGATTTTAATTCAGTCACAATCATTTAAGATTAAATAATTAAAGTAAGTAGTTTCGTTCTCTGAGAATTCGTTCTTCATTTGAGAAACGATAAAAATTGTTAAAACTACTTAATTATTACTCATATAACCAAGAAACATAAGTTATAATCAAAGGTTAAGACTTTTATGACTTTTTTACAAAAAGTCTCTGAAATAAGATATTATTGATAGTCGTTATCAAATAAGAGTTATTTATAACTTTTATTTTTAACTCTTACTTAATGACTCTTATTTTTAACAGTTATTTTTAACTTGTATACAATAAAGTCAAACTTAAGAGTCTTTGAAGACTTTTAAATAAAAAAAAAATACTTTTAAAAGTCTTTGAAGACTTTTATTTAAAAAAGTTAATTTTAAGAGTCTTCTGAGAATTTGATTTTATATAAGTCTTTTTAAGTCTATTTATAAAAAAGTATTGCATGTTATTTATTTGTTCAATATGAATCTTTCCAATAGTCGACAAGACTAACAAAATCAATCGGTGGAATAAATTGGTTGCTGAAACCGATTCATAAATAAACATATTTTTGATTTTTTTTCTCAGTTTTTTATTGTAAGACCTTTATTAAGACTTTTATTAATAAAAGTCTCGAAAGACTCTTAAAATTAACTTTTAAAAATAAGTCTTGAAAGACTTATAAAAAATTTTGCGAAAAATAAGTCTTTGGAGAATCTTAAATTTCACTTTTAAGTTTAAAAGTTAAAAGTGAGGGAAAACTTTTATTTTTTAAAGTAAAAGTCAACTTTTAACTTATATACATAATTTCAGTCATTTTTAACTTTTTTAATTAAATAAAAAAGTTATCAGCCGGACTTAACTTAATAAATTAAATATTTAAAAGTTATTTTGAGGCTCTGGTTATAATGCGTTACATATTGGTTGCAGGAACGACACTTGTTCAGCTATCTATTTTCTCAAATTCGATAATTTTAGCGGGGTTTATACGAGACAATACTGTTAAAACAGTTAAGAATACGTATACTTTGGTCTGTGAAGAAGCGTTCAGACAGTTGGAAAGACAAAAGAAAAAATATGAAACTTATGAATAAGATTTTTGTTAAAACTGCTACGTCAAGGTATTGTAAATTTTCCAGTAATTCTTTTAAATATAGGCGAATAAAGATCAACTTAAGGTAGTCCAGTGTGACGGATTCCAAAAAATTATTTTTTTTTACATTTTTCGCAATCAAAATATCTTAGAAATATACTCTCAAAGTTTTAGACCAAAATTTAAAATATGTTACAGCCAAAAGAAGCCAAAAGAAGAGAGCGCGCCGTAGTGTGGATGAAAATACTGTAAAAACTTTAAACACGTTTTTCTCGAAAATACGTTTTCAAAACTGCGGGGAAGCACTGACTAAAAACAATTCAACCGATTTGGCTAAAAATTTTACACGTTATTTAAGACATATGTAGCTTAGTCCGGAACCTTTAAAACAATTAATTTTTAATAGGTCCATTTATTCAAACAAATAAAAATAAAATGTTAGATTTCCGCCTAATCAATAATTCACGTATTGTTCCAATCAATTCCTCTCAATAAATCTATCCCTTTCCTTTCAGGTTATCCAGGGTTAAGGAATAACTAAAATATTTTTTAAAATTATTGAAGTAATTTTAAATGCGATAAAAAATTTTATCGATTTTTTATGTTTTTTTTTTTGTGTTCGAAATGCCAAAAACAGGAACAAAATATCTTCAGACTATGCCAGAGTCACCCGTCAAGTCGTTTTTTATATTCCGCATTTTTTGGTTTTTGGAGATTTTTTCGTAAAAATACCCAAAATTCGAAATTTACAAAATGTTACACTTCTAGTAAAAAATTTCATAACTACCAAGTTATTCAACGTAATCACATAACTTTTTGTATTTGAATTAAATGTTTTTTCAGAAAACATTTCAACAGCATTTCACTGCAACTTTTCAAAATTGAATTTTTAAGATTTTTTTACTACAACAAGCAAAAAAAAGACATTGGGTCATGTGAATAAAAAATCAGCAAATGCTTTTACTGAATTTTTCTAGTAAAAAGTATGGATTTAGTGAATAAAAAAAGCTATATCTATATAGCTTTTTTATATCTATATCTATATAGCTTTAAGCTTTTTAAGCTATATCTATATAGCTTTTTTTATTCACTAAATCCATACTTTTTACTAGAAAAATTCAGTAAAAGCATTTGCTGATTTTTTATTCACATGACCCATTGTTTCAAAAACTGAAATATTACAACTTTAGCAATTTTTATCCGATTGTTATGTTTTACAGCTAATTTTTAGTGACTTATATTATAAAAGCTTATATTTTGAATTTCGATAGCTCAAAAATTACGGCTGCTATCGTGGACACAGACGGACATGGCTAAATCGACTCAGGAGGTGATGCTGATGAGGAATATATATATACTTTTCTATACCGGCCACGCCTCCTTATCGGCGTTACAAACGGAGTGACAAAATTAATATACCCCCATTACGTTTTTTAAACGTGGGGGTATAAAAATAAGGTCCCCCTTGATATGCATATGTATTTAAATCGCTATATCTAGGGTTGTGCTATTCCGATCAAGTTGGTTTTGAGTCTGGTAGATAGATAATTTGTTGCGTTTTAATTATTTTGTAAAATATATTTTTGTATGATTTAAAATAAATGTATAAAAATTTAATTAAATCCTTTGACAGCCTAAATGAACGCGGCATAAATTTTTACATAATACTAAATTCTCAAAAGAATGGAGCAATTTTTTATAGATTTTACATAAATTTTTGTTCACCGCGCATTTTATGTTTGTATTAGACCGTAAAAAAATAACTTTATTAATTTTTTGTACGGGTCAAGTGCTTATATAATTTATAAAGGTGCAAAAACACACGTTAATGTCATTTACCTTGATCACGGGCATAAAAAAACCGTTTTCATTGAATTTTTATTAGACATTTATTTTAAATCTTAAAAAAATTTACTGTACAATTAAAGAACAAAAAATTATCTATCCAACAGGTAAAAAAAACTAAATTGGATTAGAACAACCCCTGATATAGGGGTTGAAGCAACAAAGACATTGAAAAATTTTTTTGCCATTGTTCACAATTTTGACCGAAAAATTGCAAATTTTTCAATCTTTTATGTACTGTATGTTGACTCCCAGAATATGCTTGACTTGTCGACTGGCAACGTAAATTTTTAAAGAAATCATTTTGTTTTTTGTAATTTCCGCTATTGCTCTTTTTATCTGTTGGCTGGAATCGCCAAGCATAGCCGATATATTTCTTGAGTTCATTCTAGTGTCAAACTTTTCCTTATAGGGCCTTATTATTTCTTTAAAAAATTCTTTATCGCCAAAAAGACGAAGCGGCAATTTTTTTTATATTAATCCTATACAACATCTTATAAAATCTGCTCTGTTTAAGATTGTGTTTAATTTAATAACTGCGGCTTTTTTATTTACATTCTCGAGATGCGTTTCAGCTAAATTCGAAATACACATTGCACTTAGCTAGCTAGTTCTTTTCTGCAAGTTTCAACGGGACAAGTAATTTTTTTTGTTTCTTCATTAAAAGTCGCGTATTTTTTATAACAAAACAGTGCAAAACATTTTCTAATTGACGCCAAAATTTGCTACATTTGGCTAAAAACCAGTTCAATACGCTGCACAGCAACAAAACAGCATTTGTTTTTTACGCCACACGACGGTAGTGACCGATCTTAATAGGGGGTTTCAGACGAACGTACTTGTACGCTGACATGTACGACGACAAACTAACGGGAATATTTTGTTGAGCTTTCAAACAATAGGGGGTTTCGGACGATACGAATTGCCATCCGACATGTCCGACGACAAATTAATAGAGCAAATTCTTTTGAACTTTCAAACAGTCCGACATGTACGACGACTTCATTCCATTGCAGCTCTCAAACAAAACACATCGGCATAATAGCTAAGCAACTTTTAGATGCCCTAATAATTGACCAGTAATTTTCCATACTTGACAGAAATTTTAATTAATTTTAATTAATTATATCCGTAATTCAATGTTTCTAACGTTGTTCATATTATTTTTCTATATTTTTCCGCTTCGTCGGTGTTCACCTACTGACGCTTTTATTGAAAAATGCAGCAAGTCGGACCGACATGTTGGGCATGTGAACGCAAGTCGGTCCGAAAATAACTTTTTGATTTTCGTCGGACATGTCGGTCCGACTGTCTTCTTTGTTTTCGAATGATCCGACTTGTCGTCAAGCATGCCATATCTGTCCGACATGTTGGATCGTCGAAAACCCCTAATCTGTCGGCCTTTGTAGTCAAGTGGAGAGTGCGCTAGACTCTCAACCCAGAGGTCCCTGGTTCGAATCCGGGCTCGGGCATGGTTCTTTTCACTTTCTTTGTTCTTTCCTACATATAAGAATTATGGAAAACTGAAAATCCACAGCTAAAATTGTTGAGAATGTGGAATTAAAGGAATGGAAACAACTAAGGGCTGGAAATGCTTGCCGAGGTTAAGGCATAACACTAGCCTCGGTTAAAAGCAATTCAAATTGACTTTCACGGTTGTTTCGCCTAATCAATAATTCACGTATTGTTCCAATAAATTCCTCTAAATAAATCTATCCCTTTCCTTTCAGGTCAAAGACCAAACCTTGTTTGTATAAGGCGCATGCCTTGGTTCTTTGATCTTTAAAAAAAAAAAAAAAAAAAAAAAAAAATCGTACATGTGCGACGACTTCATTTCATTGCTGCCTCTCAAATAGAACACATCGGCGTAATGGCTAAACAATTTTTTGATGACCTTATGATTTAGCAGTCATTTTTCATATTTAGAGAATTGTTTATCAATTTTAATTAATTATAAACAATTATAAAATGTTTCAAACGTTTTTCATATTAATTTTCTCTAATATTTTTTCCGCTTCGATGCTGTTCACCCGCTGACGCTTTTAATGAAATGAAAAAATGCAGCGAGTCGGACCGACATGCGTTCATAACATCGTACATGTCGGTCCGACCGGCAGAAAAATCAAAAATTTTTAATTTTCGTCCGATATATCGGTCCGACGGTCTCATTTGCTTTCGAATGATCGTACATGTCGTCGAGCATGCCCAAGTCATCGCACATGTACGATGGTCTGAAAGCCCCTAATGACCGACACAAACAAAGACAATTTTACAAACACCACTTGTTCATGTTGGAAAAATTGTCTTTGTTTTGGTTTTGACAAAGGCCTGACTTCTCGAACATGAACATTTTGACGCAAACATAAGTGTAAAACTGAAACACAGAGAATTGTTGATATCGATCTTTGTTTGAGTGTATGACGCACAAGCAAATATTAAAACGAAGAATTCATGTTGGATGATCAAAAACACGCCAATTCCGTTACACACAAAAAGGAAATGAAAATAAAATTGTGTGTTGTGTGCTTCAGCAACTGTTTGTGAGTGAAGGTGTGTGAATATTCTGAAGCCTGTTTTTTTGCCAGCAACTTTTTTAAAACGCATTTAAATGAAAAATATCATTTAACATAAAAGTTTAGTTTTCCAATTTTATTTTCGAAAAATAATTCTAAAAATTTTTTTCAGTGTATTAATACGTCATTTTCGATGTTTAAAATTTAGATTGCATTTTCTAAAGTGATTGCATATTTTGATTTTCTTCAAAATTTTTTACAGCCAACTACTACTAACTCCACAACTTTTAAGACCGGTCTAGTCTTCAAAAAAGACCTATTATGTTAAACAAAGGAAATGGCAATAAGCAATGTTGCTTTTGTACTAAAAACAAAAAAGGGGCATTTTATTTTTTAATAGCACAACTAATTTACATTTATTTTCAAGATTTTGGAATTGTTTTAAAAAAAATAGTAGAATGTAGAAAAATGTAGAATTTTAGTAACCCTACAGTAAAAAACAGAATACACAAAAATTTATCAAAAGAAAAAAAATACACCAAATTTAATGAAATAGAAAAATTTTTTTTTTAATTTTCAAAAATCGAAAAAATAGTAGTAGGCCTACTACCAGACCGGTCAAAATATGCAATCACTTTAGAAAATGCAATCTAAATTTAAAAAATCGAAAATTACGTATTTTTAGAATTTTTTCGAAAATTAAATTAAAAAACTAAACTTTTATGTTAAATGATATGATAATTTTCATTTAAATGAGTTTTAAAAAAGTTGCTGCCAAAAAACCACAAAAGAGTTGTTTTTTTTTTTTGCAAATTCGATATCTTTGGAACGGATGATCAAAAAAATCCCAAAATTTAGGAGGGAGGGTTTTTCGATAAGTACTCAAAGACATAAAAAATGCCGGAAATCATAAATAAAATTTTTTAAAACCGTCTGATTTGGCGTGGCATGCGCCAAAGTGCAGTTATAAAGCTTTAAATGAGTTTTTCTCGAAATCACTTTTTTCAAACTGGGGTGTCGTTTTTCTCGAGAACCAGAAGGATGAAGATGCAGCGGGCGGCGTTTTGTAATAATTCACGTCAGGCCGGTTCTAAGCTAGGATAATTGGGCTAAGTCTACTACCGGGGGAGGTGTGGGGGCAAAAACCCCCCAAAAAACAGCTAATTTTTGAACTTTTTTTTAAAAAAATGCGCAATTTTGTCACTTTTTTATATTTTGGAAATATCCTAGTTCAGGGCCTACCTGACGTAATTACCACCAAAATGACGCCCGCAGAATTTCGATACGACATCTAGTTATCAAGAAAAACGACACCCTGTTTGACTTCTCATTTTTACGTACCCATTTTCATCGCTCTGGGAGGGGGGGGGGGGGGTACAAAAACATCGAAACAGAAAAAAAAACGGCAAAATTTAGAAAATTATGTCTACTTTCACGTGAAAAACCCCAAAGTTGATAAATTGAAAAACGATTGAGCTACAGATATTTTAAAAAATGTTATTTTTGTACTCAAAGAGCTATCTACAAAGCAAAGGCGCACAGTGCGTTGCTTCCATACAAAAATTGGACAATAGTAGAAGGAGTGCTCCCATGGTAATGCAATTTTGTATGCTTCTTTAGTATAAGACAATTGAGAAAAATTTCAAAAATGGTTCCCTTGGACCTATATTATATGTTTAATTGAATTTGTATGAACATTTTTCATTTTAAGCATTTTTAAAAATATATATATATATATTTGTAGATCGAAGTAGGAAAAGTTATTTGCAGTTCCTGGTTATATAGAATCCATACTTGTAGATTAAAAACAAATGGCACTTAATTTTATAGGATTTGTTGGTTATTTTCATTGCAATTTCTAAAATTTTACATTTGATAATATCATATATTATATTATAAATTATATTATATCACTAAAATATATATCAAATTTTATATTTCCTAAGATTTCTTAAATCTATTTATTTACACAAATATTTTTTATAATAAAAAAACTTTACTTGGCGCAGTTTAATCAAAACACAAATTTTTGAAAATTTTTTGTTTAAGAGAACCTAAAACGAATTAAACAAAACATGATTTTTATTTAAAAATAGCTCAACTTTGAAGTGTCTCAGCGTAGCCAAAACTGAGTCTTTTTCCTAAATATTTTGTTTTTGTCTTATCTATGCAATTACCTGCCGATTGATGCTAATATTGTCAGGTGTCGAGTCATAAAAAATTTTGATTTTTGTCAATGGGAAAACGCACTGTGAGGCGGCTTGACTTAGGGGTCGTCCATAAACAACGTTACCAATTTAGGGAGTGGAAGGGGTTTTAAAATGCACTACAAAAAGTCACGGATGGTGAGGGGGGAGCGGGTAAAAAAGCTTAAAATCTTTGGTTTAAAGCAATATCAAATAATTTCATAAATAAATATTCACTTTTCTACTGTTAGCCAGGAGCGCACAAGCATTAAAAACGCTTTTTATCAGTTTTATTAAAAATTTTATGACCCGCCCCCTCAAATCCTGTCTACGACACTGGTGCTCTGTCATTTATTGACGAAAGTACTGACTGACTGAGTCAAGATTTCGTGCACAAAAACTGTCAGTGTTAAAATAACATATGGTTCGAAAAGATTCCTGTGTTTGGAACACCCTGTATTTCTTAAGTAATAGTAAAATATTTAAATATAATTTGCATTATAAAGAATACTATATTTACATTGTTGCCGTTTAGTCCAGAAAGAGCTGCAGACAAAACTCCAACTTGTTGTTGCTGTTGCTGCTGCTGTTGCTGTATTTGGTGCTGTTGCTGGCTAATAAAAGAATTCGATGAGTTCCTGCGGTGGTGTGAAATTGTTGCTGCTGCCACTGAAGTTGCTGCAAGTCTATGAGAAGCTGCTAGTTGCTGTGGCGCTTGCTGTTGAGTGAGTTGTTCACCAATCACCATACCGACACATAGAAATGTACTTGAAGCTTGTCTGTTTTTCTCTTTTTTAAGGTTTTTTTACTTTGTTTTTTTTTTGTTTTTTTTTTAACTTTAAATTGTGATTTTTATTGTAAATTAACTCGAAGGAGTCTAAATGCGTTATTTTTTGTTTTAGTTATTTAAAAACAATTAAAATTTATTTAATTCTATTAATCATATTTTTTTATAACTATGTATTATATGTTTGGTTATATTTTTTGTTGTAGCTTTGCTTTTTATCACCAAAAAGTAGACAAATAAAAGTTATTAAAAAACACAATTGAAATCAATTGTTGTAGCAACACACACACACACACATATAAATTAAAGTTTTTAGTATTGTTTCAAAAATTTAAAGTCTATGTTTGTTTATAGCTTAACCTGACTTCATTGCTTTAAGTGGTGGTGGTCTTGGTGGCGTTCTTACAATTGTTGATTTTTTTATATTTTTTATTTTTTTTTATTTTTTTTTTATTTTTTTTTTATTTTTTTTATATTTTTTTTAAAATTTAATATTTATTAGTACTGTATATTTGGGATTTATGTTCTTAGGTTTAATAAAATATTTATTTGTAGTTTTATATTATTTTCTGAGATAAACTATAGCGATTTTAAAAATCTTTAAGTTATGTATGTATTACATTTAAATATTGTGATTTGTATTAATTTGGTTCTCCACACTGTCTGCAAAAAAAGGAAGAGAGAAAAAGAAACAGCTGAGTTTGAATATTGTTAATGCATCAAACGTAAAGAACAATGAGGCAAAAATTTACTTTGCACAGTTTCTATACTAATTTACAGTAATAAAACTAATTTTCTGTTTGTTTGTTTGGCCTTTATACAAATCTGTGACATAATTAATTTTTGCCACGCCCCCTTCGAAATTTTTCAACTAACGGTAATTTTGTTATTATAATACTTTTTACCATCGGAGTTTTTTATGTATTTAATTTTAAAAAATTTCTGTTATTTTGATATCAAAAACACTCACATATATTCAAAGTTGTAGAAATTTTCAGTACAACGACTTTTTCATAAAACAACGTTACCTAAGAATGAGAAAAAACGACATGAAAAACAAAATTTTGACTTTTGATATTTCATTAAATTTTTTTTTTTTGTCAAAAGTTCAATAAAAGTATGTACTTCACAAAATTAGCTACACCATTAGGTCAGTGTACATATTTTTTTTATTTTTTTCAATAAAGAATTTTTATAAGCTTTTATTTAACTTGCTTTGTTCGTATGTCCGTCAAAATGTGCAAAGCATTTTTCGAACCCTTGTTGCTATCCAATTAGCTGAAATTTAGCTTACATATGTAAGTCTGGTGACAATGCAATATTATTATAAAATTTTTTGCCACACCCACTTTTACCGCCCACAAATCAATAAAAATGCTATATTACCAAAACAACTTGGCTGATTAAGCTGAAATTTTGGCAGTAAATTTTCTTGAAGTAGAGGATGGGGTTTTGAGGATGGGGAAAAAATTTGGCCACACCACCGTTTACCGCCCACAAATACAAAAACGTAAGTTTTTGAAAATAAAAGATGTTCATAATAAACTTTTAAGACTTAAAAGTAAAAAATATATAACAAGTAAGAAACTTTTTAAAAATAAGCTTTTATTGAAAAGAAAACGAACGAAAAAGAAAATAAATAAAAAGTAAAAAAAAAATTTTAATAAGCTTTTATTTAAAAGGAAAAGTGAACGAAAAAGAAAAAATAAATTTAACTGACACTTGTCATCTATACTATTATATCAAAGGCTTCTCACGCATCAGCGATGACGCCAAACTTAAAAACTACTGAATCGATTTTAATAATTCTTTCACTAATTCTTTCACATGTTTAAATTAGGCTGTGTGCGAGCGAATTGATCTAAATGCGACCTAAACTAAATTGGGTCGATAAGGCAGTGTTTCCCAAATAATTTAGAAAATTCTCGAGCTACCTAAATTGGGAAGCACTGCACTGTATAAATTGTTAGACACACAATCAGCATAAAGCTTTATCTCTCTTTTCCTCTGCTGTAGAGTTCTTAATTGTCAGGAACCCAGTAGTTCGCGGCATCATTGACGAACTTTTCGTGATGATTTCTTAAAGGAAGTTTCTGCATGAGCTGCTGGACTTAAAAAAAATTCATACAAAATATAATACAAAGTAGCGGTTGTCAGCGCCTAACTTTTTCCACTCTATTACAACAACTTCAAGATATTCATGATTGTTGTAATTCGCCGAATCGTTCAGAGGCTAAACTGTAGAGTTCGCAAACTATCGATGACACTATAAATACTATCGATAATTTCACACCATTGTGACTATATATAGTTTTGGACTGACCTTTTGCCCTTAAGGCAAAAGAAGCCTGGCTCAATCCTTAGCATCTGCATAGTAGGTTTTTGGAATGGAAATTAGCTGTTTTGTCGGTGTCACCGGTGTCTGCAGACAATGGCAAAACACAGATAATAAAAACTGTCATGAAAAGCTTCTTTCAAACATGAGCCGTTTGAAATCGACAAAAAGCACGTAGGTCCAGTTCTTTGTCTACAAACATTTGTGTACAAACACGCACAACACAACAAGATCATAAAAAGCTCTGTCACAGTTCTTTCAAGAGCTTAAATGGCCAATTCGTATGTTTACTTTTATTTGTTTTGTCTTGACGATGGTTTGTAGCTTAGTTATATTAGTGTTCAATAGGTGGCGCTGTTTTCGAGTTATATTGTATTTACATAATATGTAAAAATAAAGGTAATTGTTGTGTTATTTTGTATTCAGGAAAGGGCCAAACATGCCATCTTGTATCTGCCATGCCATTTGGTATTCATATAATAATTAAAATTGTCCACTTTTTACGCTCACACACAAATTTATAGTTTTAAATGATCAATACGAACCCAGCAGTTCGCGGCATCATTGACGAACTTTTCGTGATGATTTTTTTAAGGAAGTTTCTTCATGAGCTACTGGACTTAAAAAAATTTCATACAAAATATAATGCAAAGCAGCGGTTGTCAGCGCTTAACTTTTTCCACTCTATTACAACAACTTCAAGATATTCATGATTGTTGTGATTCGCCGAATCGTTCAGAGGCTAAACTGTAGAGTTCACACTATCGTGTCTATGGCTAGTTTTGGACTGACTATCGATGTTTTTCGATAGTATTTAAATATTCATTGACACTACTGTTTAGGTGTCATTGCCATTGCTGTCGAGTTCGTTTGATTTTGACAACTTGGTATAATTTTTTTCTGTTTTGTAGAGTGAAAGCTCAGGTGGTGTTTCTTATAAATGTATGAGTTAGTTAGTTAGAGGTTGAAAAGATGGAATAGTTTCGGTGAAGATTTGTTTTAAATTTGCACAGCTCAAAACTGACGGGAAACACGCTCGCAGGGAGACTATTCCACAACTTTACCTTACGACTAAAGAACGAATTATCACTACAACGTGAGGTTCTGTGTGACATCAAGGCAATGGTAAAGGAGTGGGCTTGGACAGCTGCCCGACTTTACCTGGCAAACATAGGGTGTGGTTGCGTCAGGTGGTGGCGCTATTACGAAACCAAAATTACGTCGATTTCCAATAGAGTTGAGAGAGGATGAAATATTTTTATCCCCTAGCAAATATATCGCACAACGTTGAATTCGATCCATAAGCACGTTTCGATTTTTTTTCTTTATGTTGCTGTCTACTTTTCGTTAGCGAAACCTCTTCAATATTTCTATATTGGGTTCGTGCATGATAAATCCCGACGTTTCTGCATTGCGTCTTGCACGAATTTGGAACATTTATATGAAATTTTCGTCAATGAAATGTATGGCCAAACCAGCATGTTTCGTCAAATATCAAGAAAAATTGTACATGATTCATTTGAGATTTCTTCAAGACTGGAACCACTGGGTAGCTTTGCACATTTATTCATGGGTAGCTTTGCACTCTCCCATATTGCTATGTATTAATGAGCGCTTTAAAGAGCATACTGAAAACAACCCAGTGGTAAATGGACACATGACGTAACCAAGTATATCTTAAATACAATATAGCTGCGAGGCCTTCAACACCTGTATACAATTTTAAATTACATTTGTTCAGGCATGGCCGCTAAACAACTGACGACATCTACCTTATGCTTGATTTTCACTATGTCATTTTTATGACGACACAAAAGCTTATCACGTGAAATATCACCTTAATAAAACTATGGAACATTTAATAATTTATTTGTTTTTAATTTGCCAAGATTGGAAAAGTTAGAAAAAATTTCAACATGTTATTTTGAATTTGATTGACAACAATTGACCACTGAAAATGACATAGTGAAAACCAAGCATTACACAGTAAACTGCTTTTTGCAGAATTCTTATAAGACTTTAGGTGATTTTTTGTTGTGCTCTGATTTATATTGCAAAATTAAATAAACGGGCTGTCAAAAGTAAACATACCGACAGACGGATAACGTAGAATACAGGTAAATAGATTGACATGTAAAAATGCAGCCGAATAGTTAAAAAAAACAAATATGTATTTTTAAGTTGGAACAAAAACTGAGACATGAATTTACAGTAGGGTGGAGCGAAAACTATTTGTTTTTTTTTCAAATTTTATTTTGTCCGGCCGCAGTGAAATTGAGAAGGAATATTTATTTATTTATTGTATAGTTAATAGGTATTGCTAAGAAATTACTGCTAGATGTGGTGTCAGGAAATTCATTAGTAAAATCTTTAATCTTAAATTATTGGAATAATGTATAATAGGGCGGGTCGATTTAAAAATCACCCATTGCTCAGTGAAAATCGTATTCTAGGGATCAAAATAAAAAACTTTTGGCACTTTACATGAAAGGGGGTTCCAGGGGGTGTGCCACTGGCATGGGTAGATCGGCCCTCCAAAGTTAGAAGGGGTCGGTCATACATTTGGACTCGATTGGGGCACTCTAAATAGGACAAAGAGGGATTTTTCAAAATTTGACCCCACGGAAAAGTTGGGGCATTAGAATTCGTTTAAGAGGTATAGTTCCTCGGGCAAAGTTTCTTATTTTGATCCCTAGAATACGATTTTCACTGAGCAATGGGCGATTTTTCACAAATCGACCCGGCCTAATGTATAACCCAAAACTACTTACTTTAAAACATGATTTAGAAAATTATAAATCTTTCAAAAACTTTTTATTCGTGTCAAATAAAACAAAATTAAATTTTTTTATGAAACGAAAATAGATTCCTGAGGGAAAATATTATCGGGATATGGTATATCTATACTATAATATAATAAAGACTAACGAAATTTTAAGCCAGACAAGCTCGGTACCGCTTAGCCGATTATTTTTTGATAATTCTTTATATTAATTCTTTGATTACAATTTGATAATTTTGATAATTTTGATAATTCTTTGGTTATTTTATTCCTATGATAATTTCCAGTGTCATTCTTTAATTATTACAAAATTCACTTATTTTATGTGATGCTTACATTAAACAAGTACCACAATACAACAGCAAGATAAGGTTTCCTCTCACAAAGGTGAGACCTTCTCACAATATAACACGACAGCCATGTTGTGAAGTTGCTTTCAGGAAGATTCTCGCTGTCATACAGTGTTGATTAATAATCTTTGCATATGTTTTGATGAGAGTTGCCAGAATTCAGTTATAAGCTTAAATAATATTTTGTAGCCTTGCCAGCTAACTTTTCCCGACTTGAGATTGTATTAGTCTATCTATCTATACTACCTATCTATTTATATATACTATCTATCTATCTATCTATACTATCTATCTAAGCTATTAAAAGCGTTGTGACACTGCACGGATGTTTGACAATCACGCGAGAACCACTGAACCGATTAAGACGATATAGGTACCAAACGATTTATTATTTCAAAGAAATTGTGATAGGCTATTAATATTTTGCCACTCCTACTCACGTCAACAATATGCTAAAATTGCTATATTTCAGACGGTTTTGGTCTTACAAGACTAAATTTTATTTGTATGGCAAATATAGACAGCTGTACTAAAAATGGGTTTTCACGCCCCCTTTAACCGCCCAAAAATCAATGAAAACGCTATATTTCAAACAGTTTTGGTTGTATACTACTATGTTTAAATAGGGCTAAATGATTCATTTGAAATCAGTCATTCAAAAGTGCTTACATTGGTTTTTTTTTGCGAAAGTATCTGTATCGGTTTTTTTTTTGACTGGTTGATATTGATGATGTGTATAAAATGATTTGTTGTTTGACTTTTTCCTTTGTTTTTAGTGTGCTCGGCGTTTTTTTATACATTCTCCATTGAATGTGTTCGAAATAGTTTGAAAAAAGTTTTAGGAACGTATCCAATCTCATTCAATTGTTTTAAATGAGTTGAATTGCAACTGAGAATTTGTAGGGGAAATTATATGACTTCGTTTCTCATTTAGCTGAATGGGCTGACATGAGTCATTTGACCCAATGTTAACGTAGTATAAGACTAAAATTTGATAATGTAGTTTGAAATATTTGAAATTATTTTTCACAGAAATTATTTTTTAAGCTGTAGAACATTGTAAAAAATATAATGAGATTTTGAAAAACTGAATTTTTATACAAATAATAATAGGTGGTGGTGGCCCATGATTTTAAATGATAGAAACTGCTTATAGAATTTTGTGTAAAAATTAAGCAATTTTTTCAGATAAATGGATTTTCTGGTCTCGTGCGAATTCATTATAGGGAAGTTCGACTATATATATTATTTTATTTACAAATTCACTTCACCACTCTACCTTTCATCGTAGAAAACATAATGCAGCTACACAAACGAATGAAGTCAAGCTGTCAACAGAACCAGTTCATGTCATATCCCGCTTAAAATTATGCCTTACAATAGGATCACCGACAAATTATTATTACCAGCGGGAAGGTACTTTAAGCAGAGTGAGTGGGTGGTTTAACGTAGTAAGAAGTGCAGAGTAAGCAAAGCACTTAGCTGTGGGTTTAGACCGCCTGAACGAACGAAAAATTTATCGCGAACAATTTATTGCAATTCTTCGTTCTGAGTACTGTTTAGACCGCACGAACATCAATCGCGAACAAACATTGGCCGCCATCTTGTATGTACAGGCGGTGTAAACAGCAATTTGTGCATTTGGCAGATCAATAAATGCAGGGTTGATAACTCCTTATTTTTATAGTAGTACTAAAACTTGTGCTCCGTTTCTCAACAAGAAATGGTTTGCCACTCCATAAAAATATATTACTCGTATTAGTTATTGTATAAAAGACTTGTATTTAATATTAAACTTAGGGCCCATTTAAATTTTTCGACGACCAAAAATCAATTTTTTCATATTTTTCGTGAAACTTAAGAAGAAAGGACAATTACAACTACACATGTAAAAACTTTAAATGCGTTTTTCTCGAAAAGTGCTGTTTAAAACCGATGGACAGCATTACTCGAAAACTAGCCAAGGATCGCTTTCACATTGTATGCATTTTTTAGCAAATACAATTGGTACTTTTAATAGTTCGATTTTTCTTTCATAACTATATAAAATTGTTTTTAGTCAAAAATCGGGGTTTCAAATACCATTCTAGTTAACATCAACATTTTTTCTAAAATCTTCGATAAAAAACTTAAAAAGTTTAAGCGGAACATAAAATATTCATAAACAAGCTCTAACGGTTTCCTGCTTTATTAAATAATATTTGCTATCCATAAACTCAAAAAAATTTCTTTAAAAGTTTTATAATTATTATTTAAAAAAAATTCCCTAAAATAAACCAGTCTTTAAAATAAAACGGGGTTTTTTCGCTTAAAAAAACTTAAATGAGCTCTTTACACAACACAATTTTATATTGCAGCAAAAATTAAATGAACACTTTAAAAAACAGAAATTACTACGTATTTTGGGACTTTACATGATTTATTCTCTTAAGCTACTCCTTTTTGCTACTTCTCTGTTTTTAAACACAGCGCAACACCTGTTTCACCCAAAATCTATCACTTTCCTTTCAGGTCAAAGACCAAACCTTGTTTGTATAAGGCGCATGCTTTGGTTCTTTGATCTTTAAAAGAAAAAAAATCGAACGTCGCGACGAAGAAACAGCTCTGAGCGAACGAAGAAACAGAGCTTAGTGTTCGAGCAGGCTATGGCTAAAAATCTATTTTTTTACCATTGACTATCTCTATATTAATAAAACTCATTTTTTTATAAAAAATTCCCTTCTATAAGTTTGATTGTATCCGTGTGTTCTGTCATGTATTGCAAGTTTTCATTCAATCTTAAGAAATACTTAGAGACCTTTATTTTAACTTTTATATCTTAAATTCATTGAAAAAATTACAGTGAAGTATAAGCAATGAGGTGATCAAAATGATAGTTTTTCTAATTGTTATGCTGAATCAGCAGCAAAATTAGCAGCTATCCAAGTAACCAACGACATCTAGCTGTCAAAATATTCAGTAAGTTTTCACATTTGGTCACACTATTAAATATTAGTGTATAAGCTTAAGGGTGTGTTCGGATTGATCTAAATTGGTACCTTAATCTAAATTGTAAGAAGTTTGTCGATAATGCAGCGTTTGTCGATCAATTTAGAACATTTCCGAGCTACCCAAATGCATTTTAGTTGCAAAGTTGCCATATTTCGTTCTACTTCTATGTATGCATTCTTGACCGGTCGTTAGTATGAAGGAGAATATTTATGGTAATAAAATTAAAACTCAAAATGTGGCAACACTGCGCTTTAATATTTTTTTCGACAGCTGGAAAATATATTTACTTTGAACCAGAAAAATTTGTATAGTTCTTTCTAGTTATATAGTTATTATAGTTTTGATTGTAGGGATTGTCAAAAATGCGACTACCTTAATTTTGTGCCATGGGAAGGTGTAGAAAAAACCAAAAACCAAGTTGCATCGACCAGCTGCCAACGTAGGTTAGTTACTTTTGACATTTGTACGGTGAAAATATAATTTTCATACAAATTGTATAAAAATTTTCGATGCTTTTCTTTGTATCATTTTGACAGAAACTGTCAAACTTGCAACTATCTTATTTATGACTCAATCAACAAGGTGGAGAGATGACCGTTTGTGTTCTCAATATTTTGTCAATTCCCATTAAAATCCAGTACTTGTCGTTGTCAAATAATGTGGAAAAGTTTGACAACGACAAGTACAACAGAGCTAGCTGTTAAACCTTGTTATGTTTAACCTTGTCCATGTCATTATAAAAGAGCGCGTGTCTATGCTTCTGAGAATTAAGAACTATGTGGCTTGATCTTTAATACGACGAGGGGTTAAAGGGGCTTGACCCTCCCGTAATATTATAAATAAAAACTTAAGTTTACTTGAATGTGGCGGCCGTAGCCTAGTGGGTAGAGTGCGTGGCTCCTAAGCTAAAGAACTGCGGTAGCCCAGGTTCAATTCCAGCTCAGACAGAAAGTTTTTTCAATTGAATTAATTTTTCTGTTCGGTCGTCACCTCTCTGCAGACAATGGCAAACCTCAAAGAGTAAAAATTGCCATGTAAAGCTTCTTGAGAACATAAGCCGTTCGGAGTCGGCATTAAGCACGTAGGTCCCAGTTCTCGGTCATTTGTGATCAAACATTTAACAACACGCACAACACAATTGATCAATAGAAGCTAGGTCAAAGTCCTTCCAAGGACTGAAATGGCCAGTTTATTTTTTTTTTTTTTTACTTGAATAAGGAGTACAGCTTTATTTAAGTACATTAAATTAAATTACAACAATAAATAAACAGTGATTACATGAAATAAAAAAGTTCAATTTCAGTGGATTGGAATGGAATAATATCAACCAGATTTTACCTTAACACTGATTAATTGGTCCTTACAATACAAATAAATTCTGACCTTAACGATATTTTGAAACCTCTCTACAAACACACTTGTTACGTACGCAAACAAGGCACACTCGACACACTCAAATGCGAGCATGCGCCAGCAACAACAAAGCTGTATGGTGTTTTGAATTTTCTGTTTGAAGAAAAATAAATAAAACTCGACAAATGAAATAAAACTCAACAACTATTTCCTATTTATGAGCATAAAATAAAAATTGAGAAATAACTTTTATTTCTGAGCGAATAAAATTAAAATTGAGGAACAATTTTTATTCTTGAGCACAATAATAAAACTCAAAAATAAGTATTATTCTTGAACAGAAGACGTTGTCAGGATTGGAAGCAATTTTTGAAAGCCTCAACACTGGCCATGATCCTGCCGATCCTGGTATAGTTAGTAATTCTCATTGTTTTCATGACTTCACAAAATAATATCCTTATTTTTAGTCTCAATAGTTTTAATGTTGTGTTTTTATATGTTACCGCAGCGAAGAAAACTTGTTTTGTCATTAAGCACGCGTTAGGCATGATTCTTTTTTTGATACTCTGTAAACACGTTAAGTTCTTTAAGTTCTGAATTGTTTCGTTCCAAAGCTTTAATATGATTAGAATACTCTCCAAACAAAGAACTGGGTTTAAAATTTGCCACCTAAATGCTCAAAGTTAACAAAATTGATGAGCTGCGTTACATGTTTGAGGGTTCTGGTATGAATGCTGTTTGTGTAAGTGAAACATGGCTTAATAATGATATGCCAGATAGTTTGTTTAGTATGAAAGGTTTTAAAATATTTCGAGCGGATAGAGTTGGTCATGCTGGCGGAGTTGCAATTTTTGTCAAAGAAAATGTTACATGTAAGATACTCTGCAAGTCGTCTCAAGGTAGTGTCATTGAATATGTCCTTGTAGTAGTTTCAAATGGTGATCAAAATAAACTTCTAGGGTCTGTATATCGTCCGAATAGAACTGTTGATTTGTTACCGTTTTTAAGCACACTGGAAAATATTGCACTCTCGTTCACTGAAATTATTATTGCTGGTGATTTTAATAGTAATCTCTTCGTAGAAGATAATCTAGTGCAAGATATGAATAGCTTAGGTTTTCTACCTGTAAACTAAAGAATGACTACTCACTATACAAAAACTTTAAATACTGTCCTGGATTTATTCTTTGTCAGCGTTAAAATTGGAATCCTTCTCTATGATCAGATATCCGTACCTAATTTTTCAAAGCATGACCTAATTTTTCTAGCTTATGACTTTAGATTCACTGATACTGTTAACAAATTCAGTTACCGCGAACCCAAAAACATCGACTATGCTCGACTTGAAACTGCTATACTTAATATAAACTGGGAACAAATTTTTCATATTACCTCAGTTGATGATCAAGTTGAATTTTTTCATCGCAATGTTAATATGCTTTATAATGAATTTGTCCCTATAAAGCACAAAATAACCAATCATAAGAAACAACCTTGGTTCAACAGAACAATTGAAAACTTGATACTAATGCGTAATAATGCGTACAATCGTTGGAAATGTTTCAAAACACCAGCATTAAATAAAAGAGTTTAAAATTCTACGCCCGAGAGTTGTTAAAGAGGTGCAAGCTGCAAAAACTAATTACTATGGTTATAAGTTTAGTTCTGTGGTAAACAGTAAGCAGAAATGGCGTGAGATACGAAATATTGAAATACGAGTCAGAAAAATGTCGGTTTCTGTGATAATGTGGACATTGAATATTTAAATAAAAAATTTGTTAATATACCTATGCCTTTGGTAAGTCATAACGTTTATAATGACATCAACAATTCTTTAAGCGTCGATTCAAGCTTCAGTTTCTCTTCTGTATGTCAGGCTGATGAACAAAGAAGTATCTTATCCATCAAATCGAACGCAATGGGGTATGATGAAATTAGTCCAATGTTTTTAAAAATTTTGCTTCCAAGTGTACTTCCTTACGTAACTCAAATCTTTAACACTGTGCTCACAAAGTCAATTTACCCAAAAGAATGGAAGAAAGCTAAAATCATTCCTGTACCTAAATCTCATAATGAGCATCGCCCAATAGCTATACTGTCATTTTTATCCAAAGCGTTAGAACTGTTAATAAGTCAACAAGTCAACTTTCACTTGCACAGAAATGATTTAATAACTGATAGACAATCAGGCTTTAGAGCCAACCAGTTGCATTACTGCCCTCATTGATGTGTCTGAAGACTTGCGTACTGGTTTAGATGGTAATGAAATCAGGTTCTTAGTTCTTCTGGATCACTCAAAGACTTTCGACACAATCGACCACGATATTTTAGAGACCAAGCTGGTAATCTTATTGCATCTTATCTCTCCGAAAGATCTCAAGTCGTTTTTGCTAATATCTCATCATCTTTTCTTCCCATTAAAAGGGGTGTTCCTCAAGGATCTGTTTTGGGTCCCCTGTTTTTCTCTTTATATATCAATGATCTACCAAGTGTTTTAGATAATTGCAAAATTCGTATGTATGCTGATGACGTTCAGTTATATGTTAAATGTAAACGTGAGCACATCTACAAATGTATAGCTCGTTTGAATAATATTTTTGAAAAAATTAGCGATTGGGCACTTAAAAATGGTTTAAGCCTAAATCTTAAAAAGTCTAAATGTCTAGTGATTGCAAACAAAGTTATTGACATTTCTACTGCCCCTCACCTTACACTAAATGGTGACAATATTGAATATGTTGATTCTGCAAAAAGTTTGGGGGTTATCTTCAATAGAACACTGACTTGGAATAATCATATTAGTAGCACTGTCGGGAAGGTCTACAGCATGCTTCGTGTACTATGAACGACACAGTAACTTACACCTGTTCATATAAGAATGCTACTTGCTAAAGCATATCTTATACCAACATTGCTATATGGCAGCGAAATTTTTGCTAACTGTGATAGTCTGAGTAAAAAGAAATTAAACGTTCTTTATAATAATATTGCTCATTATGTGCTTGGACTGAAAAGAAGAGACCATGTTTCCCAGTATGCTAAAAGAATCCATGGCTTAACCTTCGATAACTTGCTGAACTATCGTACGCTTTTATTGTTGCATAAGATTATATTTAATTCAGAACCCAGTAATTGTTTACGTGTTTCTTGTTTAACGTCCGAAAGGCAACTTTTTGTACACCCTGTTCGCCTTTGGAGCGCACTTCCTAATAGTCTAAGATCGTGTAATAACGCTGTGAATGCAGTTAAAAAATAAACTAGCTTTATTCTATTCTTCGCTGTAATAGTTCAATAAGTTAAATTATTAATTATTTTAAAAATATATAAAATAGTTTAAGATTAGTTTTGAATGTAAAATACAATTCTTTTTTATTTTATTATGTAACTGGCTTGTTTATATTACATTTGATTATTACATTTGATTCTTAAACTTAGTTATGATATGTTATATGTTAGGTATGTAATTTAAGCTCTATTTTACTGGATGTTTATACTCTAATGCTACCGGTACTGTGTTATTAAGGTATTAAACTTTGTTGTGCCGGCTTACGAAATAAAAATTAAATGAAAATGAAAATTAAAAATCAAAAAATAATCTTTATTTTTGATAAATTATAAAAAAATCAGTTCATAATAATTAAATTATATGTTTTGTTGGTAAAGCTCTCAAAATAAAAATCATTTCTTATTTCGATAGAATATGCATTAGGCAGCATATTGAAGTAGTCAAAAATAAGCTCCGACATTTGGAACATGTTAATTTTTTTTTGATTTAGTTTTTGAAAATAATCGTGTTTTTTTCTGTACCTGATTTTTCTTGATTTGTGGGCGGCAAAAGGGTACGTGAAAGCCCATTTTTAGTACAGTTGCCGACAGTAACGAAAATAATTCAAACTAAACTATCAAGTTTTAGTCTTATACAACTTAAATCGTCTGAAATATATAAATTTTATTGATTTGTTCCGTTCTCAAGCATTGCGGTGAAAAGGGGGGTTGTGGAAATTTTTTTTTTCATAAACCAACTCATATTTGAAAAAAAATCTACTGCCAAAAGTTAAGCTCAATCAGACACTTCGTTCTTGAGTAATGGAATTAGTAACACAATTCACGACTTTGTTTTATATATGTATGTACTAGCACTCCATGGACGTTTCCTAAGCAATGTCCCCCAAAAATTCGAAAGAAAAATAGCCCTAGAAAAACTGTAGCGCAAATATGATATTTAAAAACTTTTTTCATAAAAATCGGCCCAGTACTTTTGGTGTAAAGTGGTAACATTAAATTTGCACTTCAATTTTATATAATAGATATAGATAGATTTATTATTGGGGTTTTTTTTTGAGCGCGAATGTACTTCGCAGTGTTGTATTTAAATTGCGGCAAAGTCGGAGATAATTCCTAGCCTGTTCTTTTTTTTTTTTTTTTTTAATATATTAAAGAACTGCGATAATAGTTTATTAGCAATTTTTGTTTCAAAAACGTTTTTATTATAAATAGATAGTTCAAAATACTATACTTACACGTTTATTTTATGTTTCTTGGTTTTGTAGTTGTTGTTTTGTAAATTAATAAATACTTGAAAATACAATAGGACTTAGTATTGCAGTACGAAAGAATCACATTAAGTTAAAATATATGCACATTGGAAACTCTGAAAATAGTAAAAATATTGTAGATTTTATTATACAAATATTAATATTTGAAAATTAATTTAAAAACTAAACTACTACTTAAACATCGAGGTTAATTATGACTACCCTAGCCCGAATGGTGGCTCTGAAAAAATTAATAATACATACTACTTTTATCGAAATTCGACCAACTGTTTGCAAAGCAGTGAACAAAAATGAACACTTACTTAGCGTTTGTTAAGGCTCTGTAGTGTAGATTTCAGAAAACATAACATTAAAGATGCATAGCAAAGATAACATCAACGCCGTAGATAGGTGTTTCATAAGGAGGGCGTTTAGGTTAGGTTAAAGTGGCTGTCACTTTTCAGAGACACACTTAAGAGACAATGAGGCCCATTGTGATGCCATGGTGTTAATTTCCCTACTCAATTTCTATTTGAACTAATGAGAGCTGTTTACAAAGGTGTAGATTCTGATGGGTGATGGGGAGACGGGGGTTGCTGAAACAAAAAATATAAAAAATCGATTCAATCGCTTCATTTGGAGCAGGACGACAAGTACTTATTGAAGTAATATAACGAAAACAGACATTTTAAAAAGAAAAACTTACATATACATTAAGGCACCTCACGACAAAAAAGTTGTTCAGGGCAGTTCCTCAAAATAATCCTTGGCTTATGCTATGATGATTCCCCAAATATTTCGACTCTAGCGATAGCCATTATCAATTTTTTTCTTTTCTATGGAGCATTAGGCGCCTTAGTATACATAGTTGTAGATACTTACATAGTTAGTTCATTAATTTTTTTGGAACGCGAAGCCAATTTATCGATGACAGTTTCCTCGTTCATAGAAATATTCTTATGAATATTTAATAGCGCTAAGCCACAACTTCATTCAATTAGATCTTTATCGATTTCTTACAACAGTATTAACATGTATTAACACGTTAAGTGCCATGAGGCACATACGGAGTGCCTCAATAAAATGTCCACGTAGGCTCTGAGGCACAGCGTATGTGCCTTAGTATTTGATTACACATTATAGTTCATGGTTTAAAATTAGTACCTCGAAATGCAAATCTGTAAACGTAGTTCAATTCCGCATGGCCTGGCATACCTAAACCTATCTTTAGCGCATCATTTTTATACCCCCACGATTAAAAAAAACCCCTTTTAGTAGCTATAGAAAAGTATATATATTCTTGATCAGCATCATCACCCGAGTCGATTTAGCCATGTCCATCTGTCCGTCCGTATGTCTGTCCGTCTGTCTATGATCATGATTGCAGCCGTAATTTTCAAGCTATCATCACTAAATTCAATATTTAAGCTTTTATCTAAAAAATAAAGGTCAAGTTCGAAAATTAGCCAAATCGGTACAAAACCACGCCTACCTCTTATACAAAGTGACTTTATCAAAACGGTAAATTAGGCC
The DNA here is from genome assembly GCA_963920525.1 of Dichetophora obliterata. Lineage (NCBI taxonomy): Eukaryota > Metazoa > Arthropoda > Insecta > Diptera > Sciomyzidae > Dichetophora > Dichetophora obliterata. The sequence goes on from OY986440.1 coordinate 11,936,341, forward strand.
GCGAGGTACATATGTTGTGCCTCAATAAAATATTTCAAATTTTCACAGAAATATAAAAAAAAATATTTTCTGATATTTTGTTCGGATTTTCTGATACCAAAAAACACTAGATTTGTAAAAAAAAAAATGGCCCGGAGGACCCGATATTTTTTTTGTATGGTGGCAGTTAAAGTGTTAAATAAATTGCAACGAAAAATTCTGTACTCGTAACTGCATACATTAATTGGTGTGCTTGAGACGAAGTGTCACCGCTAGAATTCGCTGAGAACATTTTTTTAAAACCACTTTGCGATATTCACTCACAGCTTAAAAAATCGTGAAACTGACAAATGCACAAATTAAATTCACTTTTACGTTCATTTAATAACACTGTAGGGACGTCAAAAAAAGACACACGAAGATGACGAGAAAGTAAACTTATTTTTTGGTCGTAGAATTTAGTGGCATACTCAGTTTTTCCCAATCAGATCAAAATCTCGAGATATTTGCGATTGAAATTTAGTCACTTTTAGACCCATTTTTAGTTATATTTTCCTTACCACCTCCGATTTTGCTTAAACTTTCAGAATTTAATCTAATTGTAAAATAATAATTTTACGATTTTTTTAAAGATTTTACGTTTTACATTCAAATTTAGTCAACATGGAGAGAAATGCAAAATTGTGCAAATATGCAAATATTTTCGTGATTTGGCATTTTCGAAAATACAATAAAAAGTAATTGTTAAAATAATATAAAAAAGTTATTAAATGGAAGTCAAATGATGGTCAAATAACAAAAATCTGAATATCTCGAGAATTAGATCTGATTTGAAAAAACTGAATATGCCACTAAATTCTACGACCGAAAATAAAGACTTTCTAGGGCCGATACACCCATGCCAGTGGCACACCCCCTGGAACCCCCTGGGGTGTTCGCCATACAAACATTTGTTTCCAGGGTTCCAGGGGGCGTGCCACTGGCATGGGTGGATCGGCCCTCCAAAGTTAGAAGGGGTCGGTCATATATTTGGACTCGATTGGGGCACTTTAAATGGGTCAAAGAGGGATTTTTCAAAATTTGACCCTACGGAGGATAGTTCCTCGGGCAAAGTTGCTTATTTTGATCCCTAGAATACGATTTTCACTGAACAATGGTCGATTTTTTGCCTCCCCACAAATCGACCCGGCCTAATGTACATTGAACAATTTTAAATTTATCTTGATGTTATGGTAATTAAATAATTTGGAACATCTGTGCTTTTATTTAATTTATAAAAAAATGTTTAATTGCTAAGGGGCGGGTTTGAACCCCCTGAAGCTTCCCTCATATCTGAGGCGTTGGATGACATTAATCGTTTGCCATTTGTGTAGCTTTGAAGTTTGTGTACTTGAACGCAAATACAAGCATAAACCCTTTACTACAAGTACTCGTAATGATTAGGGAGTCCAATCCCGGAAGCTTTTTTCGATCCCGGTATTATCGAGATTGAAAATCTCAATCCCGGGATCCCGGGATTAGTTGGGGATTGAAAATTTTTAGAAGTAACTAATTCAAAACGTTTTTAATACAATTTTTTGTTATTTATTACTTGAAACTAAAAAATGTAAATTAATTCAAGTATAAAGTATCAAAAACAAAACAAAATACATTAAGGACATTCACAATTGTGTTGTTTTCGGTGTAGTTAAAAAACCCCGTGGTATTGTACGACACTTTACCGAGCGGTTTTTATATTTTTTTCTTCTTTTACATGAAATCTCTTAAAACCAAAAGTGTGGTAGTTTTAAGAAGCCCAATGATATGTCTAGCAAACGTGGTTTTTCAAGTTCCATTAACAACTGATCGGTTGCCAGTTATTTTCAATTGCAAAAATGGAAGAAGCTCAAAATGCAAGCTAAACTTTTTTATGCCATATATTAATAAAATATATCAATTTGGATAGTTAATTAATTTGCTTAGTAACACAAAGCTATAGTGGGAGGTTCCCAACCACAAACTCTATTTTAAGGGTGCTCATAAAGAAAGTAATTTTTATAAGTTTTTATTTTGCAAACCTTTTTTTAATCAAATCGTTGGGTTCTATGAAAAAAGATTAAACAATCTCATAAAAATAAATTTAGAGAGATATTTGACAATAAATTCAGTTGGATTTTTGATTTTGTGCCGAAGAAAAGCAAAAACTATTTTTGTTTTGCCTATTTCATAACACAAAATCAACCGGACAAAAATCAAATTTATGTTCAAATTTATCTTTTTATGGCTTTAATGATAACAATATTAATAGGGTTTAAAAAACAAAAATCTAAAGGGTTGAGAAACATTTAAGGGATTAAAAAAAGGACTTTGTGCCGAACAGGAGCAAAACAATTTTTTCTTTGTACAAGCTTGTAAAATGTAAGTAGCACAGGTTAAAATGAAAGGTATGTTTTTTCAACTTTAAGGACCTAAATGATAGGAATATTGCCTCAAAAAAATTATTTTGTTCTTAGCTTAGCCTAGCTATTGAAAGGGTTAAAGAACAAAAAATACCAAAAAAAAGACAGAACAGTTTAAGGTATTAATATATAAATCTTACACTTTTTTACACCGTCTTCATGTTTTTTGTATTTAAGACAAAATTAGGTTGGAAAAAACTTTTCATATTAGATTTTTGTTTAATGTTTTAATTATTATTAATGTAATGCATTAAGCAGATCAGCGTTTTATTTTTTATTGTAGAGTTTTGTTCGAATATTATTACAAATATAACCCGCTGATGAGAAGCACCGTTCTGATACTATGCTAGTTGGAGAAATAGTTGTTTAATAGTCATAAGCAATTTGTATGTTTCGATCACGATTGCCTTCACATTACAAAAAAATTATTTCTTAAGTCTGACCATTTTGAAATACATAGCAGACTTCCCGATCTTGCAAAATTTTCTAAAACTTTGTAAATTCTTTGCTCAACTGATTCACATTCATCGTCTTTACAATCTTTTTCAGCCTCAATAAATTTTTTTTTAATTCTATATTCATATCAACTTAAAATAAAATGTTTGCATTTACACGAATTTTTATTTAAAAATCCCGGGATCCAGCAAAGACAATCCCGGGATTTAAAGGGGCTTAAATCGTACGGGATTTAATCCGAAATCCCGGATTTCGGGATCCCGGGATTGACTTTCCTAGTGATGATTTTTTAATGATTTAAGCCGGCTCTTGAATTTTTTATCAAAACGAAGTGATTTTTGATATGTCATATGAAAGAACGTAAAAAATTAAACAAAAACAACTTTAAACCTATTTTTTTTAGCGAATATTGAATATCTTAGAGGTTATTTGAAAACACTACATAATAAAATAGAATTGGTGAGACAATAGTAAATATTTTTCATTATTCTATAGTGATTTAAGTGAACTTTCAGTCAGTCAAGGAAAATTTGAGGGATTGGAAAATGCATGGGAGGTGGCACGCTCCTTAACCAACGCCTATAAAATGTTATCAGGAGAACGGTATGTGATAGCTTGCGCACAACCTGTTTAGCGTAGCATGCCATCTTTATGTTGTTCAAATAGAGCTTAAAAAGAGGGAGGTCGCTGACGATAAGAATAAAGAAATTGTATGGGCATGTTTTTTATTATGATTATGCTCTTTTAATTTTAATTAATTTATTAGAAAAGAATTAACAAATTTATATAGACTATATCCCAACTGGCTACCGTATCCAATAGAATTATTGAAATGGTGGCTTACATTCATAAAACTTTGCGGTCCCGAACATACGTGAGTACCCTTTTTAACCGACATCAAAAAGGAGTAGGTTCTCAAGCTCGTTAGTTTTTTTCTTTTTAATGTATAACTCCCATAGCACTTGCCCGATTGCCGTAATTTTTTGTCAACAGATAGAGACATTGAACACTGGGTGTCCATCTAAAAAAATGTATGGTATTCGACAAATGGGCGTGGCAATATTAGAAAAACATTGTATCCCGAATAATACTGACACTAGGGTAATAAAACTCGTTCCAAGAATGGATAGAATTATAACAAAACACGATGAAGAAAGTGGGCGGAATTCGACAAAAGACGTGTCACTATTAGAAAACACGTTATCTTAGTTACTATGGACACAAAAATACTGAAATTCGGTATAAGAGTAGGTAAAATTATAACAAAACACGATCAGAAAAGTAGGCGGGATGCTAAAAAGAGCGTGTCACTACAAGAAAAACACTATCTCGAATAATATTGACAATATGGTACTAAAATTCTTTACAAGGGTAGAATTATTTGGGCCTATTCTGGGGAATCTTTTATGAAAAAATTCTGTTATTCTGTTATGATTTCCCATACAAATTTTTGAGCTGTCAAAAAATCTGTTATGACAGCAAAATTCGTATTCTGCATGCCAATCTTTTATGAAATCTGTTATAAATCACAAAAGATTTTTCGAACTGTCAAAAAATCTTTTACAAACTCTTGAATTGGTATTCTACATGACAAAATCTGTTATGAAATCTTTTATGAAACACAACAGAATAACAGATACATTTTTCTGCCTTTTATCAGAATTTTATTCTGTGTGTTCAAGGAAGAGTACGTCATCTGTTTGACAATGCAAAAGCTTTTGTCGCAAAAATTCACCATATGATTGAGTTTTGTCAATGAAAACCACGCCCAACTACCATTCAAAGTGACTATAAAATCGGTGAAATCTCTTTAAATGCCACTAAAACTAATATAATGACTTAAAATTTTGCACATAAGTTTTGATCTAAAATATTCACCATATCTTATATACATATTACTAATACAGTGTAAGAGTAACAATATTTACGGAGGTCGAGTTAATAAAAAAACCGATTGGGAGGGGGGTCTTTTTTCGCACCCTTAGGAGTCATGGGGTTGATTTGTATTTCATGACTTCGATTTACACTATTGTTTCTAGCACAAAAACTAGCAAACGAAAAACTTATTTTAAGAACTCATTTGAATGACAATGATATAACCTTTTTAACAGTGTATCAACAAAACCACCCGACCTATGTATTTCCGAGCTGTGCTCGTGATCAGTTGAAATCAATCCGTGGCAACTACAAAATTTCAAGTTTGAGAGCAATTTTCTCAAAATCTTGCGTAATAAATAAAAATTTTTGTTAGCATTCAATTCGTGATTTATTTAATTTACTTTACAATGACATAAAAATCATAAAGATATCAGTAAATATAGAAAGTTTGTTTTACTTAAAAAATATTAATTCGAACAGTTTTTATAATTTTTAATTTTTCTTTTTTTTAACAATAGAAGATAAATAAACAACCAACTTTGTTATTTTTTAAGATATGTTTATGACTTTGATGTCATTGGAAAGGAAATTAAATAAATCACAATTTGATGCTAAAAGAAATTTTGAATTTTTACGCGAAATTCTAAAAAAAATTGCCCTCAAACTTGAAATTTAGTAGTTTCGACGGTTTGATTTAATCTTCACACGAGGATATCTTCGTAATGGATAAATCGTGTGGGTTCGTTGATACACCTTTAGAAATGTCAATTTATTTTATTGCCTTTCAAATGAGTTCTTAAAATAAATTATCTGTGAGTTAGTTTTTCTGCTAATAACAATAATGTGAATCTAAGTCATAAATACCAATTAACCTCGTAACTCTTAGGGGTGCGAAAATAAACCCTCCCCATACGATTTTTTGCTTAAATCTACTTTCTCTTTCACCTCTGTAAATATTCGTACTCTTACACTCGACTATACTGGTATATTATTATTTTAGAAATCTTATTTTATTTTTTTTCTAATCTGTTTTATTATCATAAATATATTAATTTCTTCATGAATATAAAAGCATTGAATGCTTTGCAGTCCGCGCTAATCTTTGCCACACTTTTTCGTCATGATCTTTTTACCATCCTACCATCCATTATTATCATAAATATATTAATTTCTTCATGAATATAAAAGCTTTGAATGCTTTGCAGTCCGTGCTAATCTTTGCCACACTTTTTCTTCATGATCATTTTACCATCCCTGCACTGCCAATACGAACGAGATTAAAGTCCCGAAGTTAAGATCAACGAGTAACAGGCGCACTTCCCAACAAACAAAAGCTTTCGTTATTGTGTTAAGTGATCAAAAGCGTTAATTTTATGAAAGTCTGATTATATTAGCGCCAACTTAAAAGGCTTTATATTCTTAAAGTAAATATATTTATGAAAATAAAACAAGTTGGAAAAAAGTTAAAATAACAATATTTCCAAAAAAATGCTATTTATAAATAAATTAACAAATTTGACAAAGAAATTAATACCAAAAGGCAGGTTATTTAATCGATTTTCTTTTTTGTTAAAAAGTTTTTTTTACAGCTCAAAAATAATCGGGTTTTATTAATTTATATCTTAAACTAAGACTGGATCTTGATTTAAATTCAAGTTTTGTGCATTAATTTATGGTTTATTTCCTGTAACAACAAATATTTAATTTTACTAAAGTTTAAAAAAAGTGTTTAATGGTACTCATGACTTTCGAGTTTGACACCATTGGGAGAAGATCGACTTCTACACGGTTAAAAATTTTTGAATACTTTTAAATCCAATCTTGGGTTTAAAGGAATTTTTAATGCAAAAAGTACTATTTTTTAATCCCTACTTTAGTTTAATTTAGCTGGGTCTCGAACCCACGTTTCTATAAGGAACTTACTTGCAATCGTAATGATGTCAAATTTGCGAAACCTTGTTAACAACTGAGATGGACGAGTGAATCAGAGGACGTGTGTTTAAATCATGAAATGATCAGAGTAATTTTTTTATTTTAAGTTGATATATAGTTTTTTTTTAACTTTTTGCGGATTAAAAACTAATCTTTTTTGGATTGGAGAATTTTAAACTTTTTCTTGGATTGGGAAAGTAATTTTTTTGTGTTGTCTTATATGTAATCCAAAAAAGTTTAAAACTTAGTCCAAGATTTTTAACCGTGTAGGAACTTAAGTTTACACATTTTCTACCTGTGTTTTGTAGGCCCGAATGACCTGTCGAATCGAAAATACTCAAAAGTATTTCACAATATACTTGTGCAAAAACATTCCCGTTTACTGAGAATGTTGTCACTTGTTCAGTCTTCAAAGCTTATCACAAGGAGTTGTGACTAATGTCTAGCGTTTTATAAAATATTAATATTGATGGCAAAAAAAGATCACCAGAGTTGTTAGCAGTTATCCTACTCAATATTCCAGCTTATAAAAACAACTTTATTTCACAGCACATACGACAGAACTAACTATAATCTTAGTGTACAGTTGCTTATCCAATTCTGTTTGTTTGTTGTCAAAAGCAATTGGATTTTTTTACTGACCAACAAATGTTTTTGATAAGCAGCTCTTTCTTTTGGTATTTATTAACTATAAACTTACTTATACTTAATTTTAATTCTGTGGCAATCAATTGGATTCTTCTACTGACAAAAACATGTTTTTGGAAAGCAGCTTTTTTACATTCATTCTCTAGGTACTTAACTTGATTAACTTACAATAATCAGTAAGGAATTTAGTTTGTAATTCACTTAGTTTTTTTGTTTGTAAACGCCAACATAACGGCAACAAAAGCATCTAGTGTTAGATTATTTTATTTTTATAATAAGAAGAAATACACAATCCAATAGAACACAAAATTAAACGTGTATCGGCATTTTAAAAGTTTTAAACTTAAAATTTAACCACTTTCTAACACAAAGAATAGGAAAAAGTAATTATTAGATTGTCTTGGACGCAGTGTTGCTCTGTTGACAAAGTTAGTAAAAGTTTATAAGAAATATTTTTATTGAATATTTTAACCCTCAAGCGCCCTTGTAAATGGATCTATTTGAAATTTTTAAAAAAAAGTTTAAGAAAGCACTTTTCTAACGATGACGTGTGTACAGTTAAGACTTTGGCCAAAAACATTTTTCAAAACATTTGGACAAATCTCAGTACTTTGAACCTAATATTCACTAATTTATAAAAAAAAGTTTATGGCCAATACACTCATAAGCTATATATCGTTGGAAAGGTGGTTTAATTACCTTTCCAATGATATGCATAACAAAAACATTGTCCAGACAAATTTAAAGGACCGTAAACCTCAATTTCGCTTGATTTTAACACAATGTTAATGTGGACTAAAAGTTAAATTCGTAAAGGGTGTCCCAACAAGAGCGCAATTTTTAAATTTTAAATAAAACACAGATATTTAAAAAAAAAATCGTGAAACTTTATTATATCGTAAAGTAGACAGAATGAGGTTATGTATGGAACAATAAATCGTGCAGATGGCCGCCGCGGCTTTGCTGGCACACACGCGATCTTTTAATCATTCTTTTTTCTTTCTTTCCGGTTGTCAAAACGTATAAAGACGACGAATTCACTTAAAAATGGCAGACGTTGATGTAGATGTTCCCTCAGCCGCACCAGTTGTAGGTGACGCCATGGATATCAATACCGCGCTTCAAGAAGTTCTGAAGAAGTCGTTGATCGCCGATGGTCTCGTTCATGGCATTCATCAGGCATGCAAAGCTTTGGACAAGCGCCAAGCTGTGTTGTGCATTCTAGCTGAGTCTTTTGATGAACCCCTCTACAAGAAGCTCGTAACAGCTCTCTGCCATGAACATCAGATTCCATTGATTCGTGGTGATTCGCACAAGAAACTGGGCGAGTGGTCAGGTTTGTGTAAAATTGACAAGGAAGGCTAACGACGCAAGGTGTGTGGCTGTTCCGTTGTTGTCATTAAGGATTTCGGTGAGGAAACGCAAGCTTTGGATGTCAGCTTTGTCAAGGAGCACCTCAGACAAAACAGTTAAACAGTGTTCTTTCCTAAAATGTGACTAAAAAATGCGAAATAACATGTTTTCGCAAAAGGTTGCGAAATTTTTTTTTTTTTTTTGTAATAAAAACAAAGTTATTTAAAAATGAAATTTTCAATGACCGTTTTGCATAAATGCTGCGGTATTTCATTAATGCAGCGTACAATTTCCTCTTTTAAGGCTTGAGTCGTCGTCGGCTTATTCGCGTAAACCATCGACTTCAAAATAAAAAAATCTAATGGTGTTAAATCGCACGACCTAGGCGGCCAATTCTGATCTCCAAAACGCGAAAAAAACACGACCGGGAAATTACTGATGCAGCAATTGAATTGTTTCTCTGGCTGTATGATATGTGGCGCCGTCTTGTTGGAACCACATGCCCTCCACATTCATTTCTTCAATTCTAGGCAAGAAAAAACTGGTTATCATTTCACGATACCGAACACCATTGACTGTTTGCGCTTGACCTGCCTCATTTTCAAAAAAAAGGTCCAATGATTCCTCCAGCCCAAAAACCACACCACGCAGTGACACGTTGAGGATGCATTTGCTTCTCGTGAATCACTCGAGGATTTTCCTCACCCCAAATGCGACAATTCTGCCTATTGACGAAGCCATCAAGATGGAAATGGGCCTCGTCACTGAAGATGATTTTAGCGGCAAAATCAGTATTTTCATGTTGTCTCTCCAATACCCAATTAACGAACTCCCTTCGCTGTCCATGGTCAGCTGGCTTCAGTTCCTGAGTAAATTGAACTTTGTATGCATGAAGATGCAAATCTTTCGTCAAAATTCGCTGCATAGTGGATTTGGAGACACCAATTTGCTGAGCTCGGTGTCGAATTGAGGTGGATGGAGTTTGAGCGACATCATCACGTACAGCTGCGACATTTTCGGTCGATCGACCTGGTCGAAGGCGCGTTGTTGTCTTTACATCACTAACAGACCCAGTTTCGGCAAATTTATCCATTAATTTCTTTACAGTTGACTCTTTTGGAGCATTATTGTGACCCCAAATTGATCGCAATTTGCGAACTGTAGCCGCAAAACTTTCACCATTTTGGTAAAACAATTTCACGATGAGAATGCGTTGTTCATTCGTGTAGCGCTCCATTTTTACTAACCTCGTACCTTCTACTAGCAAACAATAACAATTGTTCAAATGTCAAACAATGACACTTCGAATGGCGCCAAATTTAAAAATTGCGTTCTTGTTGGGACACCCTTTATTTTAACATAAGCACGAATTTAAAATCATACCAAAAAATATCGCAAAATACTAAATTCATAATTTTTTGCGGACAAAAACCAATATTTGGATATTAGCTAACATAACTTAAATTACTTCGAGCAAAAACTTAAAACCGAATATTTACGACACTCACTGTACATTTCGTTCAATCCGATAAAGACAGTTTAATAATCAAAGTGCATTAAGGGGAAAGCCCTTTAGCAATTTAAAATATTCGAATGTGTTTTTTTGATAAGGTAAGTTAAGGTCTGTTTTTAAGATGCAACGGTTTAACCATATTACTGCGAAAGGCAAGGACATTATTGGTTGTAAAATTTGGTTCAATATTTGAGTATACGTAATATAATTTTTTTACACGGACTTACTACTACTCGTCGCCCTAGATCAGTGATCGTCACAGCCTATGCCCGCGGGCATTCCAGCTTTTCTGCTTAAAAGCTTTCTGTATATATATTAACTCACGGACGAGCACTGAACTGCGTCAGTTAGGCTTGGGCATTTTAGTTCACTAAAAAGATCGCTCTGGGGAAAATGGGGGCGATGTAACAATGTAACATGTCTGACTGTCTCAACCTGGCGAGGCCAGCATAATTTTTGTGAAATCGCCTCAAGTCGACTCAAACCTCCACGTGGTGTTTCCTGGGCAACGTCAAAACTGACAACCGTTAGTTTGGCGTCTAATCTGAGCGGCGGGCCTCCCTAGGCTTAAAATAGGTTGTGCGTCGGGTTTGAAGCCCACCCGTAAAAATCAATTTCAATGAAAACAAATAAGAAAAGAAGAAAAATGATCCCCAAATCTAATGACGACTACCGCAAACGAAAAACTGATAATGATTTACGGATATGCACCTGGAATGTCCGAACCCTTAATTGGGAAGGTGCCTCTATCCAACTGACTGATGTCTTGGAAAGATACAAAGCTGATATCACTGCTATCCAAGAAATGCGATGGAAGGGACAGGGTTGCATTCGGCATGCACCCTGTGATATCTACTACAGCGGCCATGCGGAGAAGCACGAGTTTGGATGCGAATTTGTAGTTGGCAAGAGACAACGGCCCCACGTCCTGCGATTCACACCTATGAACGAACGACTTGCCATAATCCGCATCCAGGTTAGATTTTTCAATATAAGCCTAATATGTGCGCACGCTCCGACAGAAGACAAGGACGATGAGATCAAGGAAATTTTCTACGAGCGCCTTGAAAATGCTTACGAGCGCTGCCCCCGTCACGACGTAAAAATCGTGCTTGGTGACTTCAACGCTAAGGTGGGCAAGGAAAATATTTTTGATCCAACAGTCGGAAAGTTCAGCCTCCACGACAACACCTCCGATAACGGAATGAGGCTGATTGACTTCGCCACAGCACGAAACATGGTCGTAAGTAGCACTAGATTCAAGCATCTCAATATTCATAAAGCCACCTGGATGTCCCCTGATCAAAAAACAAAAAGTTAAATTGATCACATTTTGATCGACGGTAGGCACTCTTCCAGTGTATTGGATGTACGCACGATCCGTGGTGCAAACATTGACTCGGATCACTATCTTGTTGCAGCCAAGATCCGTACACGTCTGTGCGCAGCTAACAATACACGCAACCCTACACAGAGAAAGCTAGACGTCGACAAGCTGCAATCGAAGCAGACAGCCGATGCTTTCGCCACTCGACTCTCACTCCTGCTTCAAAGCACTCCTGCAATCGATGATATATGCGCGCAGTGGACACACATTTCCAACTCCATGCGTGCGGCTGCTAAAGAGGTGATTGGCTACCAACGCCCTCGCCGAAACCAGTGGTACGACCAGGAGTGTCGCGACGCCACTGCAGAGAAAGACGCCGCCTACAAAGCCACCCTGCAGTCGGTTGTAACGCGCGCTGCTAAGGAGCGATACAAAGAAAAGAGGAGGGAAGAGAGACATATTTTCAGGCGGAAAAAAAGAGAGGCAGAAAAGCGCGAGCAGGAGAAGATTGAGATGTATGGTGACAGGAATGAGGCCCGAAAATTTTTCGAAAAAGTAAGACGCCTTGCCGATGGTTTTAAAACCGGGGCCTCTTCCTGCAAGGATGAAAACGGGAATCTATTGACAGATGTCCAGAGTACACTGACGTTATGGAGGGAACACTTCTCTAAGCTTCTAAATGGCGACGCTGACAACAATCCCGCCAATAGAGATGATATTCCGGAAACCCCAATTGCAGATGACAGCGTCGAGGTTCCGCTGCCCGACTATGATGAAGTTCTGACAGCTATAGCTCGGCTTAAAAATAACAAAGCCGCGGGAGCTGATGGCTTCCTGCTGAGCTGTTTAAGAACGGAGGCGAAGCTCTACTTAAATGCATTCACGAGCTTCTATGCAAAATATGGTCGGAAGAATGCATTCCGAACGATTGGAATCTCAGTATGCTCTGCCCAATCCACAAGAAAGGCGATCCCACCATCTGTGCCAATTACCGTGGGATAAGCCTTCTTAATTTATTTATTTATTTATTGGCCAAACAAGGCAATGCAAATTACTTATTCTAACTTATTCTAACAGGTTTTGTTTACTTATTACTAAATTTTTTGTTTTTCTTCTCCCCTTTCCTTGTTTTTATATTATTTTTCATTTGGTGCTCTTAGTGGGCATACTCCGCCCACCGGATTGACATGATTTCAAAAACCATGTCAAAACTAAGAGAAGAGGAGGAAAACAAGAGAGACTATATACACACTTAAGATACGATGTATATATATTATTCTTAAAGACTATAAGGACAAAAGGACGTAAATGGGAGATTTGGAGAGGGATATTAAAGAATTTTGATTTATTAAACTAAATGCTTATTGAAAAATAACGATAAAAAATATTTTTAAAATCTAACTTGAAAATATATTTGATTGAAACAAGTACGTTTGGAAATTCTTTTTATTTGTGATCGCAAAAATTTCAATCCAAAAAATAATTTTTATTTCTGATCAAACAAATAACGATCAAATAATTATTTTCTTTATCGAATAAATATTAATCATAACATAATTTTTATTTCTGATTGAAAAATAATGATGAAAAATATTTATAAGTTGTGTTTTGCTTATTCGACCTTAGTTTTTAAATTTTTGTTGCTCTTCAGGCTCTAGGTCGCGTTCAAAATTCATAAGAATTTTTTTTTTTAAATCTAATTGAAAAATATAGATAAAAAATAATTTTTATTAGAACGGTTACAGTGAAACTTTCAGAAAACTGTAGAAATTTTTAGTACAACGACTTTTTAATAAAACATCGTTACCTAAGAATGAGAAAAAAATCAATTAGAAAATCAATATTTTCGACTTTCGATGCAAATATGTCCGCTGTTTTTAAATATGATTTAACTTTAATTTTTTTTTGTACAAAAGTTCAACAAATGTACATAATAAAAACGGTTTGAACTGTTAGGTCAGCGATTTTTTTTATTACTTTTTTATTTTATTTTCAAAAATCGTCCAACATTTCTACTTTTTACTTGAAAAATGACTTGGTGGCATCACAAAAATTTCTGATGAAGCAATAGGGGTATTCACGGGTTGATGCGAAATGCAGTTGTGACGATGCGAAAATGGAACATTGCAAACTTTCGCATCACTACAACAACAAACACATTAGAAGCAATTTTGCAACTCTTCTTGAACTCACTGCCCAAACCTAATGCGAGAACGAACAAGCAGTGATGCTTAACAGCTGAATCATGTTTTGGTTGTTCTCAAACACAGTAGCCATCTGGGTAAAACTTTAAGAAGCTTAAGCTTGTACGTTGATTCTAACAACTTTTTGTGATTTTGAAATGATGTGCCAATACATTTGCTGTTCATTCGACACATAATTTTAATTGCATAATTAAGTTGCAATATTGATGTTCACGCGTTAGTGCGCAAAATATCTTGCATTTTCACACTATTGCTATTCGCAAAAACCCGTGAATACCCCTAATAAAATCAGCTAGTGATGTTTTCCTTTTCATATTGAAAATGTTGTTGTTGTTTCTTTGGAAAAAACTCGTTAGAGCAATTAACTGTTCCAACCTGACCTAAAGCTCAATAAACGATTTTAAACTATCAAACAACTAGAATTTGTGTTCTAAATCAAGAATGATTTATTTAAACTATCAAATATTTAGAATTTGTATTTAAATCATAGAACAAAAAAGACTTAATAGTTGTTTTTGTTGTAAAAATTAAACCAAGTAAAATTTGCATTTCGACTTCCTTTCTTATGACATAACCTGTCCGCAGTATGCGAAAATTCTTCCAGTTTGCGCAACTATTTTTGTCATCAAAACATTTCGGGTCATGATTTTTTTGGCCAGATTAATTTTTTTCCAAAATGTTGTTTTTATATTTTTTACAAATAGTCAAGTCTCAAAAGAAATTTATGTGAACTCTTTCCAATCAAAAGTTATGGCTAAAAATTATGCAAACGATTGACTTTCAAAATTAAAAAAAAAAAAATCTAAAAAGGGAAAAAACATACCTCTCCGGCAGCGCAGTTGGCCCGATTTGGCCATCTATTCTATCTCTATTGCCCTGTATGACTTGCTGTCGCTGTCGTACAAGCTCGCTGATATTTTGACCAATTTTGAAAAATTTTCAACGAAAGATTCACACAAAAATTCACACTCATCCAATTGCATACGATACTGAAAATAAATTTTTAATAACACTAATTAAGGAAAAAACGAAATTCTCAGTGAGACTTTATAAAAATTGTTTAAATAAGCACGCCCGATGTCGAAAAAAGTCAATGGAGACGATAATGATCTTTTTAAACTTTGAAATTCTTTTCTGAATATTCGTCAAACTCAAGAAACACGGCACTCTTTTATGAACTGCAATAACGTCTTGTTTCATCTAAAGTCACTTAGTCAATGCTGCAGCTCTAAGTCGTCTAGAATCATAACACTAGATACTTGAAGGTGGGCAAAAGTCTTAACTACTCCGCTGTGTGCGTAATTTGATGGAGTTCTAGGTATTTGACAAGAAAGATTTCCGTGTGTACCTTAACTTTGAAATATATTTGAAACCAAAGATTGGAAACAGGTAGCTCCCACAAGCGCGTTTGCTTACTTGCGTTTATAATTGGAAAAGTAAATCGAGCGCGTAAAGTTCATTAAAAGGAAACGCATTAAAAGGAAACGCATTAAATTCGCCAAATGTTGCAAGTAAGCCAAGATCGCTAAATAGCTTTGTTCAACAACAAACTTGGTTGGGCGAAAAACACAGTGACTCAAAAGCCTTTAAGAACTCCTGCATCTAGAATATACGTAACATATTAACATAACATCAAAATGGGAAATTTTCATAAAAATGAGTAAACAGAGAAAAAATTAGTTATTCACTTAAGATAAAAATACGAGTTTTAAGAACATAACAAAAAATAGATTTAAAATTTGAAATTTAAAATTTTTTTTATGTTTAAAATAAAAAGTTAAGAATTTTAATCTATAGTAATAAAACTCATTTTTAGTTTGTTTGTTTTTTTTTTATATTTTTTACAAAAGATTTAAGTATATATCTTTCATTATCTTTATATCTTTATTAATCAATATTTTCGACTTTCGATGCAAATATGTCCGCTGTTTTTAAATATGATTTAACTTTAATTTTTTTTTTGTACAAAAGTTCAACAAATGTACATAATAAAAACGGTTTGAACTGTTAGGTCAGCGATTTTTTTTATTACTTTTTTATTTTATTTTCAAAAATCGTCCAACATTTCTACTTTTTACTTGAAAAATGACTTGGTGGCATCACAAAAATTTCTGATGAAGCAATAGGGGTATTCACGGGTTGATGCGAAATGCAGTTGTGACGATGCGAAAATGGAACATTGCAAACTTTCGCATCACTACAACAACAAACACATTAGAAGCAATTTTGCAACTCTTCTTGAACTCACTGCCCAAACCTAATGCGAGAACGAACAAGCAGTGATGCTTAACAGCTGAATCATGTTTTGGTTGTTCTCAAACACAGTAGCCATCTGGGTAAAACTTTAAGAAGCTTTAGCTTGTACGTTGATTCTAACAACTTTTTGTGATTTTGAAATGATGTGCCAATACATTTGCTGTTCATTCGACACATAATTTTAATTGCATAATTAAGTTGCAATATTGATGTTCACGCGTTAGTGCGCAAAATATCTTGCATTTTCACACTATTGCTATTCGCAAAAACCCGTGAATACCCCTAATAAAATCAGCTAGTGATGTTTTCCTTTTCATATTGAAAATGTTGTTGTTGTTTCTTTGGAAAAAACTCGTTAGAGCAATTAACTGTTCCAACCTGACCTAAAGCTCAATAAACGATTTTAAACTATCAAACAACTAGAATTTGTGTTCTAAATCAAGAATGATTTATTTAAACTATCAAATATTTAGAATTTGTATTTAAATCATAGAACAAAAAAGACTTAATAGTTGTTTTTGTTGTAAAAATTAAACCAAGTAAAATTTGCATTTCGACTTCCTTTCTTATGACATAACATGTCCGCAGTATGCGAAAATTCTTCCAGTTTGCGCAACTATTTTTGTCATCAAAACATTTCGGGTCATGATTTTTTTGGCCAGATTAATTTTTTTCCAATATGTTGTTTTTATATTTTTTACAAATAGTCAAGTCTCAAAAGTAATTTATGTGAACTCTTTCCAATCAAAAGTTATGGCTAAAAATTATGCAAACGATTGACTTTCAAAATTAAAAAAAAAAAATCTAAAAAGGGAAAAAACATACCTCTCCGGCAGCGCAGTTGGCCCGATTTGGCCATCTATTCTATCTCTATTGCCCTGTACGACTTGCTGTCGCTGTCGTACAAGCTCGCTGATATTTTGACCAATTTTGAAAAATTTTCAACGAAAGATTCACACAAAAATTCACACTCATCCAATTGTATACGATCCAATTGCATACGATACTGAAAATAAATTTTTAATAACACTAATTAAGGAAAAAACGAAATTCTCAGTGAGACTTTATAAAAATTGTTTAAATAAGCACGCCCGATGTCGAAAAAAGTCAATGGAGACGATAATGATCTTTTTAAACTTTGAAATTCTTTTCTGAATATTCGTCAAACTCAAGAAACACGGCACTCTTTTATGAACTGCAATAACGTCTTGTTTCATCTAAAGTCACTTAGTCAATGCTGCAGCTCTAAGTCGTCTAGAATCATAACACTAGATACTTGAAGGTGGGCAAAAGTCTTAACTACTCAGCTGTGTGAGTAATTTGATGGAGTTCTAGGTATTTGACAAGAAAGATTTCCGTGTGTACCTTAACTTTGAAATATATTTGAAACCAAAGATTGGAAACAGGTAGCTCCCACAAGCGCGTTTGCTTACTTGCGTTTATAATTGGAAAAGTAAATCGAGCGCGCAAAGTTCATTAAAAGGAAACGCATTAAAAGGAAACGCATTAAATTCGCCAAATGTTGCAAGTAAGCCAAGATCGCTAAATAGCTTTGTTCAACAACAAACTTGGTTGGGCGAAAAACACAGTGACTCAAAAGCCTTTAAGAACTCCTGCATCTAGAATATACGTAACATATTAACATAACATCAAAATGGGAAATTTTCATAAAAATGAGTAAACAGAGAAAAAATTAGTTATTCACTTAAGATAAAAATACGAGTTTTAAGAACATAACAAAAAATAGATTTAAAATTTAAAATTTAAAATTTTTTTATGTTTAAAATAAAAAGTTAAGAATTTTAATCTATAGTAATAAAACTCATTTTTAGTTTGTTTGTTTTTTTATATTTTTTACAAAAGATTTAAGTATATATCTTTCCAATCAAAAGATATGGCTAAAAAAGGTTTTTTCATACTATTGACTATCTATTGTAATAAAACATTTTCTGTTTGTTTGTTTGGCTTTTGGAATGCATATTGAGTGCATTCTCGATTTAGTTGTTACATACTTAGTTTTTTTCACGCCCCCTCCGACCTTTTTAAGCTATCGTTAATTTTTTTATTAATAATTTTAAAATTTTTTTGTTATTTTGACAGCAAATATCTTTAAAATTGTTGAAGTTTTTAGTGCAACGTTTTTTTTATAACACAAGAGAAAAAAATGACATGAAAATCAACGCTTTGACTTTCGGTGCAAGTATCTCCGCTGATTCATTAATTTTTTTCTTCAAAAGTTTAAGAACTTTACAAAAACAGTTTGAACTTTACCCTTCACATTCCTAATGAATAACAATCAATTTTTTAACATTTTATGAATAACTAGCTGAACCCGGTGTGCTTCGCTACCCCCCTCGTACCAGGATTGCATTTCAAAATTGTGGCAATACCAAAATCACTTTTCACGCCATTGAATTTTCGAAATAAGTCCACCCCAGCGCCACCTACCGTGTCCATTTATACACAAATTATTTTCTTATGATTAAACAAACATACATTCTGAATTTCAGTTAAATTGGTCCATAAATTCAAATTTTCGATATAAGTCCACCCCAGCGCCACCTATCGGGTCCATTTATACACAAATTATTTTCTTATGATTAAACAAACATACATTCTGAATTTCAGTTAAATTGGTCCATAAATTCAAATTTTCGATATAAGTCCACCCCAGCGCCACCTATCGGGTCCATTTATACACAAATTATTTTCTTATGATTAAACAAACATACATTCTGAATTTCAGTTAAATTGGTCCATAAATTCAAATTTTCGATATAAGTCCACCCCAACGCCACCTATCGGACTTTCCCGGAGGGTTTTTCCAAAATTTTCCTTCGTAAAAACCTTCTCCTGGCAATTATAAACAACTGAAAAAAAATTTTAGACAAATCGGCCCAGCCATTCTCAATTGATGTTTTACTATACATTTTTTACACCATTTTTATATATATAGATTTAAATTGTATAGTTCTAGTGTGGCAAAAAAATCATGAACATTCCTTTGTGAGTTCTTTTAAATCAATATTTTAATATAACATGAATATAAATCGAAAAAAATGGCATTTTCAGTGGAATTAAACTTAAATCTTTGGTCGTAATGCACAGTGTCAAATTTACACTAAACGTCTTTTACGTTTAAAAATAAAATCCGTTTAAAGGTTAAGATTCATCTCCAATTTGCACAATACTTAGGCCTATCATTAAAAAATTATCTTAAAAAAACAATTATTCTTAAAGCATTTTCTTGTTACTCATTTTTCAAATATAAAATTTTCCTTAATAGTAAAAATTAATTACAAAATAAAAATAGATAGACAACTTTTTGATGCGTGTCTTAAAAGTTTTAAATTAATCGAAAAACAACAAAAACGTAAGTTGGACAGTAACTTTTTTAAATACGCATAAAAGGACCAAAAATTTAGATTTCATAATTTTTGTTATGTTTGTCTATCAGCCCTTAAAAATTTGAAGCAAATCGGAGGCTTGATGTGTGAAAACGAATAGGGGTATTCACGATTCAGTGAACTTGCCTGTGCAGTTGAGGACTTGTGCACTTTACAAAAAACATAATGTACCTACGTCAAAAATCTGCGCAAGTGCTTTTCTACTATTGTCTTAAACTTGAGGACTTGAGCATTTGTGCAATTGTGTGCATTGAAAAATGTTGACAGCTTTGAAATAATGGTGGTGGTGTGTTCACGAAAATCTAACTGCACAAGTCTTCAACTGCACAGGCAAGTGCACTGAATCGTGAATACCCCTTATGTTTTAAAGTGTTGAGAGCGCAACTGTAACAGTAGGCAACACTCAGTCGTTTATTGACGGCTAGATGGCGCTGCGACTGTAAAAATTTACAGTAGTGCATTATTTGATAAATAAAAAAGTTTGATACCATCAAATTTCCTCCCACAAAACCGTGCAAAAATGTAATGATTTCAATATAACATACAATTGAATACATTATATCAAACAAAAACACTTTATTTTTTTCAAAGAAACCAAAAAAATAAAGTTTTTAGAGTTAAATTAAGGCTGTGCCCCCGATTTGGGAGTCACACGTTCAAATTGCGATGTTTTTTACTCACAGACAGATGACGCACATTTTCTGCATATAGATAAACTGCTGATGTTCGCTTACGGCTGTTAAATTTAAAAAAATACTCAAACTATTCGCTGACAAATGTTTCAAAATTGGTACTAAAATGTACAGATGCGTACATGAAGATTTCCTTATTTCAATAAACTTTCCGCAATATTTTTTTTAAATTAAAAGTTAAACCTTATCTTAGCTATATTTTTCAGGACGAACCGAGTGACCTATATTTTTTTTTTTTTTTAATTGACGCTTAAAATCTGGCCAAAAATATTGATTATTTTAGAAATTTTCGATTTAAAGATCATGTCTAAAAATTTGTTGTAATTTACTTTTAAATATGTATAGCGATGTAAATCTGAAATAAAAATTCTCTTTTGTTCGATATTTTTTCGATTGGAAACAAAAATTACTGTTTTGATAGAAAATTTAAATCAGAAGTAAAAACTATTTTTAGATCGTTATTTGTTCTATCAGATGTAAAAATGGTATTTTTTCCTTCAGATACAGAAATTATTTTTTGATCAATACAATAATAAAATATTTCATGTTTTTCTAAAGAATCCCATTTTGATTTGGTTCAAATTTTTATCGATATTGTTTCGATCAAAAAATCATTTTATATCTGATTGAAAAAAGTACGATTAAAAAAATAATTTTTATATCTGATCGCAAAAAAATCAATCAAAAAATTATTTTTATTTCTGATCAAACAAATAACTATCAAAAAATGATTTTTTTTTATCGAAAAATATTAATCAAACATAATTATTATTTTTTATTGAAAAATAACGATAAAAAATATTTTTAAAATCTAACTTGAAAATATATTTGATTGAAACAAGTACGTTTGGAAATTCTTTTTATTTGTGATCGCAAAAATTTCAATCCAAAAAATAATTTTTATTTCTGATCAAACAAATAACGATCAAATAATTATTTTCTTTATCGAATAAATATTAATCATAACATAATTTTTATTTCTGATTGAAAAATAATGATGAAAAATATTTATAAGTTGTGTTTTGCTTATTCGACCTTAGTTTTTAAATTTTTGTTGCTCTTCAGGCTCTAGGTCGCGTTCAAAATTCATAAGAATTTTTTTTTTAAATCTAATTGAAAAATATAGATAAAAAATAATTTTTATTAGAACGGTTACAGTGAAACTTTCAGAAAACTGTAGAAATTTTTAGTACAACGACTTTTCAATAAAACATCGTTACCTAAGAATGAGAAAAAAATCAATTAGAAAATCAATATTTTCGACTTTCGATGCAAATATGTCCGCTGTTTTTAAATATGATTTAACTTTAATTTTTTTTTGTACAAAAGTTCAACAAATGTACATAATAAAAACGGTTTGAACTGTTAGGTCAGCGATTTTTTTTATTACTTTTTTATTTTATTTTCAAAAATCGTCCAACATTTCTACTTTTTACTTGAAAAATGACTTGGTGGCATCACAAAAATTTCTGATGAAGCAATAGGGGTATTCACGGGTTGATGCGAAATGCAGTTGTGACGATGCGAAAATGGAACATTGCAAACTTTCGCATCACTACAACAACAAACACATTAGAAGCAATTTTGCAACTCTTCTTGAACTCACTGCCCAAACCTAATGCGAGAACGAACAAGCAGTGATGCTTAACAGCTGAATCATGTTTTGGTTGTTCTCAAACACAGTAGCCATCTGGGTAAAACTTTAAGAAGCTTTAGCTTGTACGTTGATTCTAACAACTTTTTGTGATTTTGAAATGATGTGCCAATACATTTGCTGTTCATTCGACACATAATTTTAATTGCATAATTAAGTTGCAATATTGATGTTCACGCGTTAGTGCGCAAAATATCTTGCATTTTCACACTATTGCTATTCGCAAAAACCCGTGAATACCCCTAATAAAATCAGCTAGTGATGTTTTCCTTTTCATATTGAAAATGTTGTTGTTGTTTCTTTGGAAAAAACTCGTTAGAGCAATTAACTGTTCCAACCTGACCTAAAGCTCAATAAACGATTTTAAACTATCAAACAACTAGAATTTGTGTTCTAAATCAAGAATGATTTATTTAAACTATCAAATATTTAGAATTTGTATTTAAATCATAGAACAAAAAAGACTTAATAGTTGTTTTTGTTGTAAAAATTAAACCAAGTAAAATTTGCATTTCGACTTCCTTTCTTATGACATAACATGTCTGCAGTATGCGAAAATTCTTCCAGTTTGCGCAACTATTTTTGTCATCAAAACATTTGGGGTCATGATTTTTTTGGCCAGATTAATTTTTTTCCAAAATGTTGTTTTTATATTTTTTACAAATAGTCAAGTCTCAAAAGTAATTTATGTGAACTCTTTCCAATCAAAAGTTATGGCTAAAAATTATGCAAACGATTGACTTTCAAAATTAAAAAAAAAAAAATCTAAAAAGGGAAAAAACATACCTCTCCGGCAGCGCAGTTGGCCCGATTTGGCCATCTATTCTATCTCTATTGCCCTGTACGACTTGCTGTCGCTGTCGTACAAGCTCGCTGATATTTTGACCAATTTTGAAAAATTTTCAACGAAAGATTCACACAAAAATTCACACTCATCCAATTGCATACGATACTGAAAATAAATTTTTTATAACACTAATTAAGGAAAAAACGAAATTCTCAGTGAGGCTTTATAAAAATTGTTTAAATAAGCACGCCCGATGTCGAAAAAAGTCAATGGAGACGATAATGATCTTTTTAAACTTTGAAATTCTTTTCTGAATATTCGTCAAACTCAAGAAACACGGCACTCTTTTATGAACTGCAATAACGTCTTGTTTCATCTAAAGTCACTTAGTCAATGCTGCAGCTCTAAGTCGTCTAGAATCATAACACTAGATACTTGAAGGTGGGCAAAAGTCTTAACTACTCAGCTGTGTGAGTAATTTGATGGAGTTCTAGGTATTTGACAAGAAAGATTTCCGTGTGTACCTTAACTTTGAAATATATTTGAAACCAAAGATTGGAAACAGGTAGCTCCCACAAGCGCGTTTGCTTACTTGCGTTTATAATTGGAAAAGTAAATCGAGCGCGCAAAGTTCATTAAAAGGAAACGCATTAAAAGGAAACGCATTAAATTCGCCAAATGTTGCAAGTAAGCCAAGATCGCTAAATAGCTTTGTTCAACAACAAACTTGGTTGGGCGAAAAACACAGTGACTCAAAAGCCTTTAAGAACTCCTGCATCTAGAATATACGTAACATATTAACATAACATCAAAATGGGAAATTTTCATAAAAATGAGTAAACAGAGAAAAAATTAGTTATTCACTTAAGATAAAAATACGAGTTTTAAGAACATAACAAAAAATAGATTTAAAATTTAAAATTTTTTTATGTTTAAAATAAAAAGTTAAGAATTTTAATCTATAGTAATAAAACTCATTTTTAGTTTGTTTGTTTTTTTATATTTTTTACAAAAGATTTAAGTATATATCTTTCCAATCAAAAGATATGGCTAAAAAAGGTTTTTTCATTCTATTGACTATCTATTGTAATAAAACATTTTCTGTTTGTTTGTTTGGCTTTTGGAATGCATATTGAGTGCATTCTAGATTTAGTTGTTACATACTTAGTTTTTTTCACGCCCCCTCCGACCTTTTTAAGCTATCGTTAATTTTTTTATTAATAATTTTAAAATTTTTTTGTTATTTTGACAGCAAATATCTTTAAAATTGTTGAAGTTTTTAGTGCAACGTTTTTTTTATAACACAAGAGAAAAAAATGACATGAAAATCAACGCTTTGACTTTCGGTGCAAGTATCTCCGCTGATTCATTAATTTTTTTCTTCAAAAGTTTAAGAACTTTACAAAAACAGTTTGAACTTTACCCTTCACATTCCTAATGAATAACAATCAATTTTTTAACATTTTATGAATAATTTAAATTGTATAGTTCTAGTGTGGCAAAAAAATCATGAACATTCCTTTGTGAGTTCTTTTAAATCAATATTTTAATATAACATGAATATAAATCGAAAAAAATGGCATTTTCAGTGGAATTAAACTTAAATCTTTGGTCGTAATGCACAGTGTCAAATTTACACTAAACGTCTTTTACGTTCAAAAATAAAATCCGTTTAAAGGTTAAGATTCATCTCCAATTTGCACAATACTTAGGCCTATCATTAAAAAATTATCTTAAAAAAACAATTATTCTTAAAGCATTTTCTTGTTACTCATTTTTCAAATATAAAATTTTCCTTAATAGTAAAAATTAATTACAAAATAAAAATAGATAGACAACTTTTTGATGCGTGTCTTAAAAGTTTTAAATTAATCGAAAAACAACAAAAACGTAAGTTGGACAGTAACTTTTTTAAATACGCATAAAAGGACCAAAAATTTAGATTTCATAATTTTTGTTATGTTTGTCTATCAGCCCTTAAAAATTTGAAGCAAATCGGAGGCTTGATGTGTGAAAACGAATAGGGGTATTCACGATTCAGTGAACTTGCCTGTGCAGTTGAGGACTTGTGCACTTTACAAAAAACATAATGTACCTACGTCAAAAATCTGCGCAAGTGCTTTTCTACTATTGTCTTAAACTTGAGGACTTGAGCATTTGTGCAATTGTGTGCATTGAAAAATGTTGACAGCTTTGAAATAATGGTGGTGGTGTGTTCACGAAAATCTAACTGCACAAGTCTTCAACTGCACAGGCAAGTGCACTGAATCGTGAATACCCCTTATGTTTTAAAGTGTTGAGAGCGCAACTGTAACAGTAGGCAACACTCAGTCGTTTATTGACGGCTAGATGGCGCTGCGACTGTAAAAATTTACAGTAGTGCATTATTTGATAAATAAAAAAGTTTGATACCATCAAATTTCCTCCCACAAAACCGTGCAAAAATGTAATAATTTCAATATAACATACAATTGAATACATTATATCAAACAAAAACACTTTATTTTTTCAAAGAAACCAAAAAAATAAAGTTTTTAGAGTTAAATTAAGGCTGTGCCCCCGATTTGGGAGTCACACGTTCAAATTGCGATGTTTTTTACTCACAGACAGATGACGCACATTTTCTGCATATAGATAAACTGCTGATGTTCGCTTACGGCTGTTAAATTTAAAAAAATACTCAAACTATTCGCTGACAAATGTTTCAAAATTGGTACTAAAATGTACAGATGCGTACATGAAGATTTCCTTATTTCAATAAACTTTCCGCAATATTTTTTTTAAATTAAAAGTTAAACCTTATCTTAGCTATATTTTTCAGGACGAACCGAGTGACCTATATTTTTTTTTTTTTTTTTTAATTGACGCTTAAAATCTGGCCAAAAATATTGATTATTTTAGAAATTTTCGATTTAAAGATCATGTCTAAAAATTTGTTGTAATTTACTTTTAAATATGTATAGCGATGTAAATCTGAAATAAAAATTCTCTTTTGATCGATATTTTTTCGATTGGAAACAAAAATTACTGTTTTGATAGAAAATTTAAATCAGAAGTAAAAACTATTTTTAGATCGTTATTTGTTCTATCAGATGTAAAAATGGTTTTTGTTCGTAGTTTTTTCAATCAGATATAGACACAATTTTTTTAAACGTTATTTTTTCCTTCAGATACAGAAATTATTTTTTGATCAATATAATAATAAAATATTTCATGTTTTTCTAAAGAATCCCATTTTGATTTGGTTCAAATTTTTATCGATATTGTTTCGATCAAAAAATCATTTTATATCTGATTGAAAAAAGTACGATTAAAAAAATAATTTTTATATCTGATCGCAAAAAAATCAATCAAAAAATTATTTTTATTTCTGATCAAACAAATAACTATCAAAAAATGATTTCTTTTTATCGAAAAATATTAATCAAACATAATTATTATTTTTTATTGAAAAATAACGATAAAAAATATTTTTAAAATCTAACTTGAAAATATATTTGATTGAAACAAGTACGTTTGGAAATTCTTTTTATTTGTGATCGCAAAAATTTCAATCCAAAAAATAATTTTTATTTCTGATCAAACAAATAACGATCAAATAATTATTTTCTTTATCGAATAAATATTAATCATAACATAATTTTTATTTCTGATTGAAAAATAATGATGAAAAATATTTATAAGTTGTGTTTTGCTTATTCGACCTTAGTTTTTAAATTTTTGTTGCTCTTCAGGCTCTAGGTCGCGTTCAAAATTCATAAGAATTTTTTTTTTAAATCTAATTGAAAAATATAGATAAAAAATAATTTTTATTAGAACGGTTACAGTGAAACTTTCAGAAAACTGTAGAAATTTTTAGTACAACGACTTTTCAATAAAACATCGTTACCTAAGAATGAGAAAAAAATCAATTAGAAAATCAATATTTTCGACTTTCGATGCAAATATGTCCGCTGTTTTTAAATATGATTTAACTTTAATTTTTTTTTGTACAAAAGTTCAACAAATGTACATAATAAAAACGGTTTGAACTGTTAGGTCAGCGATTTTTTTTATTACTTTTTTATTTTATTTTCAAAAATCGTCCAACATTTCTACTTTTTACTTGAAAAATGACTTGGTGGCATCACAAAAATTTCTGATGAAGCAATAGGGGTATTCACGGGTTGATGCGAAATGCAGTTGTGACGATGCGAAAATGGAACATTGCAAACTTTCGCATCACTACAACAACAAACACATTAGAAGCAATTTTGCAACTCTTCTTGAACTCACTGCCCAAACCTAATGCGAGAACGAACAAGCAGTGATGCTTAACAGCTGAATCATGTTTTGGTTGTTCTCAAACACAGTAGCCATCTGGGTAAAACTTTAAGAAGCTTTAGCTTGTACGTTGATTCTAACAACTTTTTGTGATTTTGAAATGATGTGCCAATACATTTGCTGTTCATTCGACACATAATTTTAATTGCATAATTAAGTTGCAATATTGATGTTCACGCGTTAGTGCGCAAAATATCTTGCATTTTCACACTATTGCTATTCGCAAAAACCCGTGAATACCCCTAATAAAATCAGCTAGTGATGTTTTCCTTTTCATATTGAAAATGTTGTTGTTGTTTCTTTGGAAAAAACTCGTTAGAGCAATTAACTGTTCCAACCTGACCTAAAGCTCAATAAACGATTTTAAACTATCAAACAACTAGAATTTGTGTTCTAAATCAAGAATGATTTATTTAAACTATCAAATATTTAGAATTTGTATTTAAATCATAGAACAAAAAAGACTTAATAGTTGTTTTTGTTGTAAAAATTAAACCAAGTAAAATTTGCATTTCGACTTCCTTTCTTATGACATAACATGTCCGCAGTATGCGAAAATTCTTCCAGTTTGCACAACTATTTTTGTCATCAAAACATTTCGGGTCATGATTTTTTTGGCCAGATTAATTTTTTTCCAAAATGTTGTTTTTATATTTTTTACAAATAGTCAAGTCTCAAAAGAAATTTATGTGAACTCTTTCCAATCAAAAGTTATGGCTAAAAATTATGCAAACGATTGACTTTCAAAATTAAAAAAAAAAATCTAAAAAGGGAAAAAACATACCTCTCCGGCAGCGCAGTTGGCCCGATTTGGCCATCTATTCTATCTCTATTGCCCTGTATGACTTGCTGTCGCTGTCGTACAAGCTCGCTGATATTTTGACCAATTTTGAAAAATTTTCAACGAAAGATTCACACAAAAATTCACACTCATCCAATTGCATACGATACTGAAAATAAATTTTTAATAACACTAATTAAGGAAAAAACGAAATTCTCAGTGAGACTTTATAAAAATTGTTTAAATAAGCACGCCCGATGTCGAAAAAAGTCAATGGAGACGATAATGATCTTTTTAAACTTTGAAATTCTTTTCTGAATATTCGTCAAACTCAAGAAACACGGCACTCTTTTATGAACTGCAATAACGTCTTGTTTCATCTAAAGTCACTTAGTCAATGCTGCAGCTCTAAGTCGTCTAGAATCATAACACTAGATACTTGAAGGTGGGCAAAAGTCTTAACTACTCCGCTGTGTGAGTAATTTGATGGAGTTCTAGGTATTTGACAAGAAAGATTTCCGTGTGTACCTTAACTTTGAAATATATTTGAAACCAAAGATTGGAAACAGGTAGCTCCCACAAGCGCGTTTGCTTACTTGCGTTTATAATTGGAAAAGTAAATCGAGCGCGTAAAGTTCATTAAAAGGAAACGCATTAAAAGGAAACGCATTAAATTCGCCAAATGTTGCAAGTAAGCCAAGATCGCTAAATAGCTTTGTTCAACAACAAACTTGGTTGGGCGAAAAACACAGTGACTCAAAAGCCTTTAAGAACTCCTGCATCTAGAATATACGTAACATATTAACATAACATCAAAATGGGAAATTTTCATAAAAATGAGTAAACAGAGAAAAAATTAGTTATTCACTTAAGATAAAAATACGAGTTTTAAGAACATAACAAAAAATAGATTTAAAATTTGATATTTAAAATTTTTTTTATGTTTAAAATAAAAAGTTAAGAATTTTAATCTATAGTAATAAAACTCATTTTTAGTTTGTTTGTTTTTTTATATTTTTTACAAAAGATTTAAGTATATATCTTTCCAATCAAAAGATATGGCTAAAAAAGGTTTTTTCATACTATTGACTATCTATTGTAATAAAACATTTTCTGTTTGTTTGTTTGGCTTTTGGAATGCATATTGAGTGCATTCTAGATTTAGTTGTTACATACTTAGTTTTTTTCACGCCCCCTCCGACCTTTTTAAGCTATCGTTAATTTTTTTATTAATAATCAATATTTTCGACTTTCGATGCAAATATGTCCGCTGTTTTTAAATATGATTTAACTTTAATTTTTTTTTTGTACAAAAGTTCAACAAATGTACATAATAAAAACGGTTTGAACTGTTAGGTCAGCGATTTTTTTTATTACTTTTTTATTTTATTTTCAAAAATCGTCCAACATTTCTACTTTTTACTTGAAAAATGACTTGGTGGCATCACAAAAATTTCTGATGAAGCAATAGGGGTATTCACGGGTTGATGCGAAATGCAGTTGTGACGATGCGAAAATGGAACATTGCAAACTTTCGCATCACTACAACAACAAACACATTAGAAGCAATTTTGCAACTCTTCTTGAACTCACTGCCCAAACCTAATGCGAGAACGAACAAGCAGTGATGCTTAACAGCTGAATCATGTTTTGGTTGTTCTCAAACACAGTAGCCATCTGGGTAAAACTTTAAGAAGCTTTAGCTTGTACGTTGATTCTAACAACTTTTTGTGATTTTGAAATGATGTGCCAATACATTTGCTGTTCATTCGACACATAATTTTAATTGCATAATTAAGTTGCAATATTGATGTTCACGCGTTAGTGCGCAAAATATCTTGCATTTTCACACTATTGCTATTCGCAAAAACCCGTGAATACCCCTAATAAAATCAGCTAGTGATGTTTTCCTTTTCATATTGAAAATGTTGTTGTTGTTTCTTTGGAAAAAACTCGTTAGAGCAATTAACTGTTCCAACCTGACCTAAAGCTCAATAAACGATTTTAAACTATCAAACAACTAGAATTTGTGTTCTAAATCAAGAATGATTTATTTAAACTATCAAATATTTAGAATTTGTATTTAAATCAT
This sequence comes from Dichetophora obliterata, assembly GCA_963920525.1. Taxonomy (NCBI): domain Eukaryota; kingdom Metazoa; phylum Arthropoda; class Insecta; order Diptera; family Sciomyzidae; genus Dichetophora; species Dichetophora obliterata. Next base: position 11,966,061 of record OY986440.1, read on the forward strand.
AGAACAAAAAAGACTTAATAGTTGTTTTTGTTGTAAAAATTAAACCAAGTAAAATTTGCATTTCGACTTCCTTTCTTATGACATAACATGTCCGCAGTATGCGAAAATTCTTCCAGTTTGCGCAACTATTTTTGTCATCAAAACATTTGGGGTCATGATTTTTTTGGCCAGATTAATTTTTTTCCAAAATGTTGTTTTTATATTTTTTACAAATAGTCAAGTCTCAAAAGTAATTTATGTGAACTCTTTCCAATCAAAAGTTATGGCTAAAAATTATGCAAACGATTGACTTTCAAAATTAAAAAAAAAAAAATCTAAAAAGGGAAAAAACATACCTCTCCGGCAGCGCAGTTGGCCCGATTTGGCCATCTATTCTATCTCTATTGCCCTGTACGACTTGCTGTCGCTGTCGTACAAGCTCGCTGATATTTTGACCAATTTTGAAAAATTTTCAACGAAAGATTCACACAAAAATTCACACTCATCCAATTGCATACGATACTGAAAATAAATTTTTTATAACACTAATTAAGGAAAAAACGAAATTCTCAGTGAGGCTTTATAAAAATTGTTTAAATAAGCACGCCCGATGTCGAAAAAAGTCAATGGAGACGATAATGATCTTTTTAAACTTTGAAATTCTTTTCTGAATATTCGTCAAACTCAAGAAACACGGCACTCTTTTATGAACTGCAATAACGTCTTGTTTCATCTAAAGTCACTTAGTCAATGCTGCAGCTCTAAGTCGTCTAGAATCATAACACTAGATACTTGAAGGTGGGCAAAAGTCTTAACTACTCAGCTGTGTGAGTAATTTGATGGAGTTCTAGGTATTTGACAAGAAAGATTTCCGTGTGTACCTTAACTTTGAAATATATTTGAAACCAAAGATTGGAAACAGGTAGCTCCCACAAGCGCGTTTGCTTACTTGCGTTTATAATTGGAAAAGTAAATCGAGCGCGCAAAGTTCATTAAAAGGAAACGCATTAAAAGGAAACGCATTAAATTCGCCAAATGTTGCAAGTAAGCCAAGATCGCTAAATAGCTTTGTTCAACAACAAACTTGGTTGGGCGAAAAACACAGTGACTCAAAAGCCTTTAAGAACTCCTGCATCTAGAATATACGTAACATATTAACATAACATCAAAATGGGAAATTTTCATAAAAATGAGTAAACAGAGAAAAAATTAGTTATTCACTTAAGATAAAAATACGAGTTTTAAGAACATAACAAAAAATAGATTTAAAATTTAAAATTTTTTTATGTTTAAAATAAAAAGTTAAGAATTTTAATCTATAGTAATAAAACTCATTTTTAGTTTGTTTGTTTTTTTATATTTTTTACAAAAGATTTAAGTATATATCTTTCCAATCAAAAGATATGGCTAAAAAAGGTTTTTTCATACTATTGACTATCTATTGTAATAAAACATTTTCTGTTTGTTTGTTTGGCTTTTGGAATGCATATTGAGTGCATTCTAGATTTAGTTGTTACATACTTAGTTTTTTTCACGCCCCCTCCGACCTTTTTAAGCTATCGTTAATTTTTTTATTAATAATTTTAAAATTTTTTTGTTATTTTGACAGCAAATATCTTTAAAATTGTTGAAGTTTTTAGTGCAACGTTTTTTTTATAACACAAGAGAAAAAAATGACATGAAAATCAACGCTTTGACTTTCGGTGCAAGTATCTCCGCTGATTCATTAATTTTTTTCTTCAAAAGTTTAAGAACTTTACAAAAACAGTTTGAACTTTACCCTTCACATTCCTAATGAATAACAATCAATTTTTTAACATTTTATGAATAATTTAAATTGTATAGTTCTAGTGTGGCAAAAAAATCATGAACATTCCTTTGTGAGTTCTTTTAAATCAATATTTTAATATAACATGAATATAAATCGAAAAAAATGTCATTTTCAGTGGAATTAAACTTAAATCTTTGGTCGTAATGCACAGTGTCAAATTTACACTAAACGTCTTTTACGTTCAAAAATAAAATCCGTTTAAAGGTTAAGATTCATCTCCAATTTGCACAATACTTAGGCCTATCATTAAAAAATTATCTTAAAAAAACAATTATTCTTAAAGCATTTTCTTGTTACTCATTTTTCAAATATAAAATTTTCCTTAATAGTAAAAATTAATTACAAAATAAAAATAGATAGACAACTTTTTGATGCGTGTCTTAAAAGTTTTAAATTAATCGAAAAACAACAAAAACGTAAGTTGGACAGTAACTTTTTTAAATACGCATAAAAGGACCAAAAATTTAGATTTCATAATTTTTGTTATGTTTGTCTATCAGCCCTTAAAAATTTGAAGCAAATCGGAGGCTTGATGTGTGAAAACGAATAGGGGTATTCACGATTCAGTGAACTTGCCTGTGCAGTTGAGGACTTGTGCACTTTACAAAAAACATAATGTACCTACGTCAAAAATCTGCGCAAGTGCTTTTCTACTATTGTCTTAAACTTGAGGACTTGAGCATTTGTGCAATTGTGTGCATTGAAAAATGTTGACAGCTTTGAAATAATGGTGGTGGTGTGTTCACGAAAATCTAACTGCACAAGTCTTCAACTGCACAGGCAAGTGCACTGAATCGTGAATACCCCTTATGTTTTAAAGTGTTGAGAGCGCAACTGTAACAGTAGGCAACACTCAGTCGTTTATTGACGGCTAGATGGCGCTGCGACTGTAAAAATTTACAGTAGTGCATTATTTGATAAATAAAAAAGTTTGATACCATCAAATTTCCTCCCACAAAACCGTGCAAAAATGTAATAATTTCAATATAACATACAATTGAATACATTATATCAAACAAAAACACTTTATTTTTTCAAAGAAACCAAAAAAATAAAGTTTTTAGAGTTAAATTAAGGCTGTGCCCCCGATTTGGGAGTCACACGTTCAAATTGCGATGTTTTTTACTCACAGACAGATGACGCACATTTTCTGCATATAGATAAACTGCTGATGTTCGCTTACGGCTGTTAAATTTAAAAAAATACTCAAACTATTCGCTGACAAATGTTTCAAAATTGGTACTAAAATGTACAGATGCGTACATGAAGATTTCCTTATTTCAATAAACTTTCCGCAATATTTTTTTTAAATTAAAAGTTAAACCTTATCTTAGCTATATTTTTCAGGACGAACCGAGTGACCTATATTTTTTTTTTTTTTTTTAATTGACGCTTAAAATCTGGCCAAAAATATTGATTATTTTAGAAATTTTCGATTTAAAGATCATGTCTAAAAATTTGTTGTAATTTACTTTTAAATATGTATAGCGATGTAAATCTGAAATAAAAATTCTCTTTTGATCGATATTTTTTCGATTGGAAACAAAAATTACTTTTTTGATAGAAAATTTAAATCAGAAGTAAAAACTATTTTTAGATCGTTATTTGTTCTATCAGATGTAAAAATGGTTTTTGTTCGTAGTTTTTTCAATCAGATATAGACACAATTTTTTTAAACGTTATTTTTTCCTTCAGATACAGAAATTATTTTTTGATCAATATAATAATAAAATATTTCATGTTTTTCTAAAGAATCCCATTTTGATTTGGTTCAAATTTTTATCGATATTGTTTCGATCAAAAAATCATTTTATATCTGATTGAAAAAAGTACGATTAAAAAAATAATTTTTATATCTGATCGCAAAAAAATCAATCAAAAAATTATTTTTATTTCTGATCAAACAAATAACTATCAAAAAATGATTTCTTTTTATCGAAAAATATTAATCAAACATAATTATTATTTTTTATTGAAAAATAACGATTAAAAATATTTTTAAAATCTAACTTGAAAATATATTTGATTGAAACAAGTACGTTTGGAAATTCTTTTTATTTGTGATCGCAAAAATTTCAATCCAAAAAATAATTTTTATTTCTGATCAAACAAATAACGATCAAATAATTATTTTCTTTATCGAATAAATATTAATCATAACATAATTTTTATTTCTGATTGAAAAATAATGATGAAAAATATTTATAAGTTGTGTTTTGCTTATTCGACCTTAGTTTTTAAATTTTTGTTGCTCTTCAGGCTCTAGGTCGCGTTCAAAATTCATAAGAATTTTTTTTTTAAATCTAATTGAAAAATATAGATAAAAAATAATTTTTATTAGAACGGTTACAATGAAACTTTCAGAAAACTGTAGAAATTTTTAGTACAACGACTTTTCAATAAAACATCGTTACCTAAGAATGAGAAAAAAATCAATTAGAAAATCAATATTTTCGACTTTCGATGCAAATATGTCCGCTGTTTTTAAATATGATTTAACTTTAATTTTTTTTTGTACAAAAGTTCAACAAATGTACATAATAAAAACGGTTTGAACTGTTAGGTCAGCGATTTTTTTTATTACTTTTTTATTTTATTTTCAAAAATCGTCCAACATTTCTACTTTTTACTTGAAAAATGACTTGGTGGCATCACAAAAATTTCTGATGAAGCAATAGGGGTATTCACGGGTTGATGCGAAATGCAGTTGTGACGATGCGAAAATGGAACATTGCAAACTTTCGCATCACTACAACAACAAACACATTAGAAGCAATTTTGCAACTCTTCTTGAACTCACTGCCCAAACCTAATGCGAGAACGAACAAGCAGTGATGCTTAACAGCTGAATCATGTTTTGGTTGTTCTCAAACACAGTAGCCATCTGGGTAAAACTTTAAGAAGCTTTAGCTTGTACGTTGATTCTAACAACTTTTTGTGATTTTGAAATGATGTGCCAATACATTTGCTGTTCATTCGACACATAATTTTAATTGCATAATTAAGTTGCAATATTGATGTTCACGCGTTAGTGCGCAAAATATCTTGCATTTTCACACTATTGCTATTCGCAAAAACCCGTGAATACCCCTAATAAAATCAGCTAGTGATGTTTTCCTTTTCATATTGAAAATGTTGTTGTTGTTTCTTTGGAAAAAACTCGTTAGAGCAATTAACTGTTCCAACCTGACCTAAAGCTCAATAAACGATTTTAAACTATCAAACAACTAGAATTTGTGTTCTAAATCAAGAATGATTTATTTAAACTATCAAATATTTAGAATTTGTATTTAAATCATAGAACAAAAAAGACTTAATAGTTGTTTTTGTTGTAAAAATTAAACCAAGTAAAATTTGCATTTCGACTTCCTTTCTTATGACATAACATGTCCGCAGTATGCGAAAATTCTTCCAGTTTGCGCAACTATTTTTGTCATCAAAACATTTGGAGTCATGATTTTTTTGGCCAGATTAATTTTTTTCCAAAATGTTGTTTTTATATTTTTTACAAATAGTCAAGTCTCAAAAGTAATTTATGTGAACTCTTTCCAATCAAAAGTTATGGCTAAAAATTATGCAAACGATTGACTTTCAAAATTAAAAAAAAAAAATCTAAAAAGGGAAAAAACATACCTCTCCGGCAGCGCAGTTGGCCCGATTTGGCCATCTATTCTGTCGTACAAGCTCGCTGATATTTTGACCAATTTTGAAAAATTTTCAACGAAAGATTCACACAAAAATTCACACTCATCCAATTGCATACGATACTGAAAATAAATTTTTTATAACACTATTTAAGGAAAAAAAGAAATTCTCAGTGAGGCTTTATGAAAATTGTTTAAATAAGCACGCCCGATGTCGAAAAAAGTCAATGGAGACGATAATGATCTTTTTAAACTTTGAAATTCTTTTCTGAATATTCGTCAAACTCAAGAAACACGGCACTCTTTTATGAACTGCAATAACGTCTTGCTTCATCTAAAGTCACTTAGTCAATGCTGCAGCTCTAAGTCGTCTAGAATCATAACACTAGATACTTGAAGGTGGGCAAAAGTCTCAACTACTCAGCTGTGTGAGTAATTTGATGGAGTTCTAGGTATTTGACAAGAAAGATTTCCGTGTGTACCTTAACTTTGAAATATATTTGAAACCAAAGATTGGAAACAGGTAGCTCCCACAAGCGCGTTTGCTTACTTCCGTTTATAATTGGAAAAGTAAATCGAGCGCGCAAAGTTCATTAAAAGGAAACGCATTAAAAGGAAACGCATTAAATTCTCCAAATGTTGCAAGTAAGCCAAGATCGCTAAATAGCTTTGTTCAACAACAAACTTGGTTGGGCGAAAAACACAGTGACTCAAAAGCCTTTAAGAACTCCTGCATGTAGAATATAAGTCACATATTAACACAACATCAAAATGGGAAATTTTCATAAAAATGAGTAAACCGAGAAAAAATTATTTATTCATAACATAAAATAACATAAAATAGTATAACATAAAACTTTAAAATTACAAAATAGATTTAAAATTTTAAATTCAAAATTTTTTTTTTATGTTTAAAATAAAAAGTTAAGAATTTTAATCTATAGTAATAAAACTCATTTTTAGTTTGTTTGTTTTTTTTTATATTTTTTACAAAAGATTTAAGTCTCAAAAATAATTCATGTGAAAAAATTACCCTTAATATATCTCTCCAATCAAAAGTTATGGTTAAAAAAAGCTTTTTTTATACTATTGACTATCTATAATAATAAAACAAATTTTCTGTTTGTTTGTTTGTTTGTTTGGATTTTGGTATACATATTGAGTGCATTTTAGATTTAATTGTTACATACTTAGTTTTTTTCACGCCCCCTCCGACCTTTTTAAACTATCGTTAATTTTTTTATTAATAATTTTAAAAAATTTTTCGTTATTTTTACACCAAAAACTTTCAAATATCTTTTAAATTGTTGATAGTACAACGATTATTTTATAACACATGAGAAAAAAATGACACGAAAATCAACGCTTTGACTTTCGGTGCAAATATCTCCGCTGTTTCATTAAGTTTTTTCTTCAAAAGTTTAAGAACTTTACAAAAACAGTTTGAACTTTACCCGTCACATCCCTAATGAATAACAATCAAATTTTTATTTTTAACATTTTATGAATAATTTAAATTGTATAGTTCTAGTGTGGCAAAAAAAATCATGAACATTCCTTTGTGAGTTCTTTTAAATCAATATTTTAATATAACATGAATATAAATCGAAAAAAATGGCATTTTCAGTGGAATTAAACTTAAGCCTGGTTTTCACTAGGTCAGTTTTCAATCACAAATGTTTTCAATCTAATGGAAACGTATTGCCATTTACATTTGTAGTCATATATGACCACTGATTGTCATATAAAATCACAAACAAGTGAGAACAGATAGAATTTTGCTAGTCAATCAAAATATCGTTGTATGACAAGAAAAATCGAAATGCCAACATGTTGGCATTTTGTGTCAGTTGTTGCCTACAAAAAAATTTTGTTTTCATTTTTTTTTTGTTACACTGCTGGCAAAGTCTTTTAAAAATTGTTATTTTAATTAGTTTAAAAGGAAAAGTGCACTTAAACAGGGATTATCGCCGGTGGCCGGTGTTGCTTCCAAGGGATTTGTTGCAGGACGCATTTTCGGGATTCACGTTGTTGCGGTCGCTTTGCCAGGAATTTGTCATTTGCGCGAATCTTGAAGACGTATCTTGCGATAGAACGTGCCGATGGTGCCTTTTGAACCAACACCGGCCACTGTGATAATCTATGTTTAAGTGCACTTTTGCTATTAATCTAATAAAATTAACAGTATTTGATAAATTTCAGCAAAAAGAAACATTTTCTAACAATTTCAAATATAAAACATCAGCTGTTTATGAAAAAAGCACAACTGAACAAACCGATGGCATTTCACAAATAACATCGAAAGTGAAAGCAATATGGCAATCAATTGACACATAAATTCAACGTCAGTCTTTGACATACGATTTTATGTCAGTTTTTGGGTTTCAATGAAAACGCATTTGACGTCATATGGTCAAGATGCCTACTGACATCAGTGATTGTTGTCATTGAAATTGACTTAGTGAAAACCAGGCTTTAAATCTTTGGTCGTAATGCACAGTGTCAAATTTACACTAAACGTCTTTTACGTTCAAAAATAAAATCCGTTTAAAGGTTAAGATTGCATCTCCAATTTGCGCAATACTTAGGCCTATTATTAAAAAATTATTTTAAAAATTGCATGTCTTTAGAAATGGTCTTTTCTTAAAAAATCAATTGTTTTTAAACCATTTTCTTGTTACTCATTTTTCAAAAATAAAATTTTAAAGTAAAAATTTTCTTAAATAGTAAAAATTAAATACAAAATCAAAATAGATCGACAACTTTTTGATGCATGTTTTAAAAGTTTTAAATTAATCGAAAAACAAAAACGTAAGTTGGACTGTAACTTTTTTAAATACGTCAAAAAGGACAAAAAATTTAGATTTCATAATTTTTGTTATGTTTGTCTATCAGCCCTTAAAAACTTGAAGCAAATCGGAGGCTTGATGTGTGAAAACGAATAGGGGTATTCACGATTCAGTGAACTTGCCTGTGCAATTAAGGACTTGAGGACTTCCCAGCTAGCACAGATTTCGATTTGTTAAACAAATTTAGTCACAAATGGGTTGTATTAAAGTTTCGAATAAGTAATTTGTAACAAATCATTCGTTTTGTTGCAAATAAGTTAAGCTACGGTGTTAACTATGTTACGAATAAATGCACTTGTTGTTATAATGTTTCATAAAGTTTTGAAAAAATAAGTAATTTTTACGTTAAATTAACACTATTACAACATTTCTTTTTGTAGCACCTATAAAAAATGTTTGTGTATTGTAGTTGTAACAAATACAGTAACGAGTTAGCGACTCAGTGGCTTTATGTTTATATTAAGTTATGTCAATGTCCCTTTACGAATGGGTGACAATCTTGACGCGATGTAGAGGCTTAAGTTGTAAAGACACAATGGCTATTGGGTTAGGCTTTGTGGAGCAACGAACTAAAAGTCATCCCCCATTTCTAAGGTTGTAGACGCCATGCCGAGGGAGATTGCACCGATGGTGCAGGGTCTAGGGGTATTAGATCGCGAATGGTGTCTCCTCAGGACAGCCCACTCACTGTTGTATACTAGTAGGGTAGGGCGGATAATGGGGATCTCTGTCCGTTCGGTCCGTATATTTCTCCCCAACTCGTGGGATTTTTTTATGTTTAAAAAAAAAATAACAATTATAAAAAGGAAGGGTGCGCTGAGGGAACGAGTCCTGAAGCGGTGGAGTCCCAAAAGGATTTAATCGTGGAAGGGTGCTGGAAGCCGCAAGGTGACCTGCCGGGCCTGGTGGACGATAAAACTCCGAAAGGAGTGGAATTGTCAGCCAGTCCCGTCGGAGCTGCAGCGATAGGGAACGATGCTGATTCCGAGGCAAAGCGACTCCGTGTTAGGGAGAAGCAGAAGCGGAGGAGGAAGCGAAGGAGGGCGGGCACAACCGCTGGGGAGAATGCTTTGGAGTCCCCCGTCAGTAAAATGGCGGACCAATTCCAAAGAATGTCATGCGATGAGTCCACCCCGGAGACGAACGAGCGGAAAAGATTCAGAGAGCAGCCTGGACCTTTCGGCGAAGTCGTTACAGGGACAACTCGAACCGGTGAGTCGGAAGGTGGACAGCTTACGGCTGTTAGCTCTTCGGCTAAGGATGGGGATGGGGAAGGTGGACATCCTGTAAATGTTGATAGTCTTCCACATAAAGGAAGGACGTTGGGAGCTGGTGGACGACCCTCAAAAGTCGATAGCCAGTGCAAATCGTGGAGGGCTGATAGCCAGAAACCGAGCGGTAGTAAAACTTTGCCAAAACAAAGGGTTGCGGACGCGAAGTCGAAGGCTTTAGCTGGAGGAAAATCCAACCAGGTAGGGGTTATTGGAAGCTGCCGGACATCCTATGCTATGGTAGCAGAAAAAAACCTCTTAATGGGCATCGTAGATTGCTCCATCGATGGTCAGTTGGGAGAGTCTCAGTTAGCGGTCTTTAAAACCGCTCTCTTGGAGTCTCTCGACACCATCAATGAGAGTGATGGCGATGTAGGTTTTGTGGGCAATGCAAACTAGGAGGATGGAATAATTGTACTTAAGTGCAAGAACCCATCATCCAAGGTATGGCTGTGCCGAAACGTGACAAAGCTCAAGAACTTATAGGAAGGGGCTGAGTTGCGGATCGACCGACTGTACGCATTGAAGGACGTTAGATGGATGTTCATCTTTGTTTACGGAACTTCTGAAAGCAAGGAGGTCATCCTTAGGAGGTTGCAGACCCAGAACCGGTGCGTTGCAGACACTTCTAAATGGAGAGTTAGTAACGTAACGAAGTTCGGAGATGCAAAGGAAGGAGGCGTCAAGCTCACCGTGTGGGGCCGGACGGATGAGGTGGAGGCGATCAGGTTGGCAGGAGGGAAACTCAACTGCGGCCTTGATCAAGCTCTCATCAAATTCGGAAAGGATGCAAGGTGAGTGCGATGGAACCCCTGGTACGGGGCTGGTGGGGAATCCTGCAAGGGAAGAACCACCAGGGCGGGTGGTGGGCCCGTACCAGGAAAACCTCGTTGTGTGTCAACTCAATCTACACCATAGTAGGGCAGCATCAGCAATGATGATGCGTTGCATGGAGGAGGATGGAATTGACATAGCAATGCTTCAGGAACCTTGGATTTTTCACAATAGAATTAAAGGTCTCTCAGAGCGAAAGGCCACGCTGTACCAACCAGTAACAGATGGCAGGCGACGGACTTGTATCTTGGTGAGACATGTAATACTAGCGGTACATATGCCACACCTATGTTCCCCGGATCTCGACGTTGTGAGAATTGGGGATGGTGCAGGTGCTTGTATGGTAGCTTCAGCGTATCTTCCCTACGACTCTCCAGACCAACCACCTTCAAAAGAGTAGGAGAATCTGGTAAAGTACTGTGAGGGAAGGAACATTGGAGTGATGATAGGATGTGATGCTAACACCCACAATACTGCGAGGGTTTGCACCAACAACAACGACAGAGGAGAGCAATTGCTTGAGTTTGTGGAGAGGTACAATCTTTTGGTAGCAAATAGAGGAGCACAACCGATTTTCGTTGATGCGAGGCGAGCGGAAGTCAATGATGTAACTCTCATCTGCAGGAAGATTTTGAACAGAATAAAAAATTGGAGGGTCGTGGATAGGCTAACCATGTCGGACCACAGATCCATACAGTTTGAATTCAAGTACGGAATCCGACGCCAGCGGAATAGCAGGAAGGTCAGGATTCTTAAGACTACAGATCCTGTGAAATATAAGGCGAAGTTGAGGGAAACACTGACCCAAAAAGCGATAAAAGTACCAGGGAATACGGTGGAAGTAGAAAGTCATGTCAAACACCTTAGCTCGGCCATGGCCGAAGCCTACGAGGTGGCATGCCCAATACTTTCAGTAGACGATGGTGATCCAACGCCATGGTGGTGCACGGAACTCGAATCTCTGAAGAAGAAGGTTAGGAAGGCCTTCAATCTGCACATGAGAGGGGGAACCCCAGAAACATGGGCAAATTACAAGGCACGGAAAAGGGAACTGAAGTACCTCATACGACAACGGAAAAGGCAGTCGTGGAGAGACTTCTGTTCTGGGATGGAAACTATATCAGAAGCATGTAGGCTTCAGAAAATGGTTTCAAAAGACCCATTCTCCAAAGTGGGACTGATCCGAAAAAAGGATGGAACCATGGCAGAGAACCTAGAGGAGTCCATGGAAGTTCTGATGGAGGTGCATTTTCCTGGAAGTTTTAAGTCTGATGACCCGTGGACACCCTTGAAGAAAGGAATGCATAGGGTTGACAGGCTGGAAGCCGAAAGGATGATCACTATGGACGGGGTGAGGAGTGCTATACGCTCATTTGCTCCGTACAAAACATCAGGGATGGACGGTATATTCCCTGCTATGATGCAATGGGGGGAAGATCCCATTGCACCTAGGCTGTGGGGTATATTCGTTACTTGCCTAGCGACTGGGTATGTTCCGAGAGTCTGGAGAGAGGCGAAAGTTGTCTTTCTTCCGAAGCCCGGAATAAAAGATTATGCGGAGGCGAAGTCGTTCAGACCGATCAGCCTAACATCTTTAGGCTCATCACCTGGCTGATACAAAATCCTCTGAGTAGATGCCAACATGCATATAGAGCAGGTAGGTCTACGGAGAGTGCTCTTCACGAATTGGTAAGTGACTGAAAAGGAGGTATTTTCAGGAGGCATTGCGATGGCCACATTTATGGACATCGGGGGTGCTTTCGACAAAATATGCTTTGGAAGGCTGCGGCAAGCCCTGACAGAACGCAATGTAAGCCCAATGATAGCAAATTGGGTGGACAATATGCTCAAACACAGGGCTGTCAACATGCAGAATGGTAGAGTAAAGACTAGAGGTAGAGTAAGTAGAGGATGTCCCCAGGGCGGGGTGTTATCGCCAACCCTGTGGAACATAACTGTGGACTCACTACTGGTTAGACTGGATGAATCGGGCATACACACGATAGGGTATGCAGATGACATTGCGTTGGTGGTCCGCGGCAAGTTCATTGACACCATCTCTGACATCATGAAGGGAGCACTACGAATGGTGGAGGAGTGGTGTCGAGAACAAGGCCTTACCGTAAACGCAGGCAAGTCAGACAATATTCTCTTTACTAGAAAGAGGGTAGGCCTGAGGACAGAACCACTCAGACTTTTTGGAGCTGAAATCAACATGTCCACGAAAGTTAAATATCTAGGGGTAACCCTTGATAGCAAACTGAACTGGAACGAGCATGTAGAAGATAGGATTCAAAGAGCCAAGAGGGTTCTGTTCCAGTGCAGACGCGTTTGTGGTCTCAAATGGGGGCTAAACCCAGAGGCTATGAAATGGGTTTACACTATGATGGTTAGACCTGTCATCACGTATGCTTCGGTGATTTGGTGGACAAAAGTCAGCCAGAAAACCATTAAGAAGAGACTGGACAGAGTCCAACGGCTGGCGTGTGTTGGAATAACAGGTGCAATACGCACCACTCCAACAAGCGCAATGGAGGTTCTGTTAGGTATGCTGCCGTTGGATTTAGAAATAAAAAAAACAGCGGCGCTGTCAGCCCTCAGGATGTTGCGAAATGCTACGTGGCATGGGGCAACGGCCCTGCATGGTCATATTCGCATCCTTGATATTGTACAGAGAGATGTCAGGGAGGCGTTTATGCCTATGGACGGAAGGCAGAGAGTAAAAATAACAGAAAAATGTTATAAAACTCTTATAACGGATGGAGCCGTTTGTGAAGAAATCGCTGGTAGCGATATCAGTATATTCACAGACGGCTCTCTGATGAATGGCCGGGCCGGGGCAGGCGTGTACTCAAAAGAGTTAAGCCTATCTTGTGTACTGAGTTTGGGGAGGTTTGTGTCTGTATACCAGGCAGAAATGCTTGGCGTAGTGCATGCGCTGGACCACCTAATAGATGGCCGGATCAGTGGCAAGAAAATTGTCATCGCTCTCGAGAATCAGTCTGTGATTAGGTGTATGCAACGGAAAGACATCACTTCCAGGTTGGCCATAGAATGTCTTACAAAACTCAATAGGTGCGCCCAGACGAATGAGCTCACACTTATGTGGGTGAGAGGACACTCTGGCATAGAACAGAATGAAGAAGCTGATTCTTTAGCAAGAGCAGGATCAGCAGAAGAATTCTGTGGACCAGAACCACGTATCGCCATAGGCGACAATATGGTGGCAGGCCTTATTAAACAATGGACGGACTCGGAACACAGTACAAGGTGGGAAGAAGCTTTTAATTGCAGGCAATCAAAGGCGGCCGTGAAGTGGTCTCGTAGTGAGGCAGCAAAAGTTATCCGATACAATCGAAGGACTTTAAGCTGGCTTACTGCACTGGTCACAGGACACGGTCCCTTCATGTACCATCTCGGGAAGATGACTCTGACCGAGGACGATGCGTGTAGGTTATGCCTAGAGGAGCCGAAAACAGCAGCACACATTCTGTGCCAGTGTCCGGCGCTGGCAAGCATAAGATTGACCACTCTGGGACGGCCATTTATAGGCGAAGCCGAGATTGGTCAACTAACCTATAAGGATATGCTTGAGGTGACAAAGGATGCTTACACAAGGAGCATGCTCACGTACGAGTACTCCGAGCAGTAGTACCCTTTGTCCAATGGGGGACGAAAAGGGACCCACTGTGGTCTGCTTCGGCAAATCCCCAACTTATTATATTATTATATTATGTCAATGTCACAACAACTAAATGTTCAAAACTTCGGTTTGAAGATGTTTTTATTAAGTTATGGGGAAGTCACTACAACTAAATGTTTCCAATTTTGCTGTGAAGCACTAAAATGCTTCAAAAATTTAAATTTTATTGTTCATAAAAAATTGTATGTTGCTTGTCAATTTCTTTGTGTAGGATTCTACTACTATGTAATCCATTTTTTTTATTTTAGCGTTCAACGACACAACCGAATTGAACAAATTTTTCATTGAATGGCAATGATTCATGGTGAAATTATGAGAATTTGTTTTGTTGCAAGAAGGTTGAAATGAGGTTTTTATTCAGTTACAAGAACATTGGCAATAGTCATTGCAACCTTATGCTGTATTGAGGTTATTATTCAGTTGCTACAACTTTAGGAAACATTATTATAACTCAAAAAACCATAGCTAGGAAAAATAACGATGAATTGAGGTTTTTATTAAGTTGCAAGAACATTGAAAATGATCACTGAAAGCTTGTGCTGTATTAAGGTTATTATTCAGTTGATGCAAGTTTAAAAAACATAATTGTAACTTATAAAATTTTAAAAATAAAGTTTTTAAAAAAAACCATTGCAACTTATATAATATAATTAGTTACATGAACGTTGTATTGAAGTTATAATTCAGTTGCAAGAAGTTTTGAACAAAATCGTTGTAAGTAAATCCTGCATTAAGGTCATTATTCAGTTGCAACAACTTTAAAAAAATATTTTTAACTTTTGACTATGCATTGAGGTTATTATTCAGTTGCAAGAACTTTGGAAAAGTGTCTAAAAACTTCATACTCGCCATATTTGATTCTTTTTCTACACTATGAATTTTGATTGGAATAAATTAAAACACGATTTTCGTTAGTATTTATTTTTTTTTTTTTTAAATTTTCAGGTCAATATGACACTAAGAACTTAAAAAATATATTTAGCTATATACTAAACACTATTACGAGGAAATTACAAACTCGAAATATTTCTTATTTTCAAATTATTTTAAAATATTTTGTTTTTTGGGTGGCGCGTGAGTTTTTTAGAGGAAAAACACAAACATTCATCACCAAAATTTCCTTTGTTGTAAAATTTAGTGTATAACTCTTCATATTTTCAATTTCATGTTTATACCCCCACGTTTAAAAAAAGTAATGGGGGTATATTAATTTTGTCACTCCGTTTGTAACGCCGATAAGGAGGCTTGGCCGTTATAGAAAAGTATATATATTCCTGATCAGCATCACCTCCTGTGTCGATTTAGCCATGTCAGTCTGTCCGTCTGTCCGTCTGTGTCCACGATAGCAGCCGTAATTTTTGAGCTATCATAACGAAATTCAAAATATAAGCTTTTTATACAAAAATGGAGGTCAAGTTCGAATCTGAGCAAAATCGGATGAAAACCACGCCTACCTCCCATACAAAGTGACTTAACCAAAACGGTAAGATATCTTTAAATTTTAAAAAAATTTTTGAGCTATCATAACGAAATTCAAAATATAAGCTTTTTATACAAAAATGGAGGTCAAGTTCGAATCTGAGCAAAATCGGATGAAAACCACGCCTACCTCCCATACAAAGTGACTTAACCAAAACGGTAAGATATCTTTAAATTCCACAAAAATCAATTTCATGACATCAAATTTCGCACAGTGTCTTAAATATTTAGTATTTATTTTGAGTATTAAATTTGTAAAAATCAGAAGAAAACCACGCCTACCTCCCATACAAAATGACTGAACCAAACCGGGAAAATCTCTTTAAATTCCTCAAAAATCAATTTAATGACTTCAAATTTCGCACAGTGTCTTAAATATTGAATATTTATTTTGAGTATTAAATTTGTAAAAATCGGATGAAAACCACGCCTACCTCCCATACAAAGTGACTTAACCAAACCGGGAAAATCTCTTTAAAAATATTTTACAGTTTGCTTATGTCTTTATACATACTCTAATTTGGCCGTGGGGTATTTTAACTTCGGCCCAAACGTAGATAATTCCTTACTAGTTTTATTTCATTCCAATTTGTCTTGACTTTTAAAGTACACTCCAAAAACTATCACTGGTTTAATGAAAATTATATTAAGGAATTGTGTATGCAAAACATTTTAAAACTTTTTAGGAACTTATTTTTTTCAATCAGGAATATTTATGTCAACAGTACTTCTTCCTTGTGCAAAAAAAATCTGTCATTACAACAAAAAAATCACTTCAATAAAACAAAATATTAGTTACATTCACTTTATTTTACCTGAATTGTAACGTAAGAATAACACAATAAAAACTTTATTTTAATGTTTCAAGTATGTTAAATCTTGCAGCATTTTTCGCCTAATTGCAACCTAAATTGTTACAAAATATGCTTAAAATATCTGCTTTTTCAGTTGTAATTACGTAAATTACAATTTATATCTGTATTGGCGACTCTTTTGCGTCACTTTTACAACTTTTTGTGCTAGCTGGATTGTGCACTTTACAAAAACAAAATGTACCTACGTCAAAAATCTGCACAAGTGCTTTTCTACTATTGTCTTAAACTTGAGGACTTGTGCACTTTACAAAAACAAAATGTACCTTTTTGCACAGTTTTTCGCATGTTATTTTGAATTTTCGAAAGTAAAATAATCAAAATTTCAAATGAGCATGTTAAAATTTAAAGTAGGTGAATGCCAGCAATTTTAGGATTTTACATAAATATTTTGTTATATTGACAAAAATATTTATCAAAATAACAAAATATTTTTATCAAAATAACAAAAAAATTAACAATTTTTTATCAAAAAGCTATTCAGCAAAAAGCAACATATCTACCAATAAAAAAATTATCAAGATAAGAAAAATTTTCATCACAACAACAAAAAATGTTTATTTATTTGGCAAATATTTGTCATATCAACAAAAGATTAGCAATATTGATTGATATAATCTTTGCATTCATATTGATAAAAAGTTTTATAAATTCAACAAAAAATACTATTAAAATTTTATCAAATCAACAAAATTAATTACCATTTCTGCAAGTTGCATATTGATTAGTTAGTTTTTGAAGTTAAAACTTCTTTAGGCGCGTTGAACGATTTTAGAAGAGGGTAAATCTTTTGTTTGCGCATCGTCATCGTCATTTTGGGAGTAACTCTCGTCATCAATAGGGCTGTTCACATTTCAAATCGCTCATCAAATCGACCATCAAATGATTTGACAAATGATTTGACCAACAAAATTTGTATAGATTTGATGGCGATTTGATGAGTGTTCACACATCAATTGTGAAGTCGTGAAGTCTCTTTTAGTACCTCCACTTGAGATCTTGCTACCAGGCAAACAAAAAACATAGCAAGCAAAGTCATGGCGAATAATAAAGGTAGGGTAAGTAGCTTTGACAAGACCTATCGTTAATGTCAAAGTGTGTTTTAGAGCTGCCAGTTATCTTTATTAATGTTACTTCTGGGATAAACATTTGGAAAAGGAATTTTAGGAAGGGTGAATAATATTAAATGAGGATATATTATAATTATATATACATTATATATAAGCAGAATAAGTCCGCTTCAAACTTGCCTAAAACAAAAAACCTGTACTTCCCCGTTTTTAAGTATTTTTTTGTAAAGGATTTCATTAGAAACGCTTAGACAAAGTATGGATTTTTCATTGGATTTTAATTTGTGATATGGCAGCACTATATTTTATAATTTTGAGATTAACGATAGGTCTTGTCAAAGCTACTTACCCTACCTCATTATTCTGCCATGAGCAAAGTGCTGTTTATTTTCCGCCGCCAATTCGGTTCATCCCCTCTAACGCTGCGCAACCGATGTGATATTGCTGTTCTCTTTTCGTCGTTGTTATAGATTTGCTTGGTAATTGTAGTTGTAAATGTATTTTAATTCAGCTACAGATCTACATATACATTGAAAGAAAAACAGTAAATATCCTTCATGATTATTTTGTGAAAGAACGATTTGTCAGCAGATAAACTTATTGATGGTTGCATGCTGCATTTGCTGAGCGCCTGGTAGCCAAGATCCAAGAGCGTGTATTTGAATTTCAGGGCCAACATAAAAAACCAAATTTGTAGTTTTATAGATGTCGCCATATTCACTGACTGGGACCATGGTATAATAAGTAATAAGTAATAAGTAATAGGAGTGACATTTCGTGTTTCGACCATCGAATATCAAACAAAAGAAAGCAACATAGAGAACGCTTGTCACAAACATTGGCCGCATTCAGAGGAGTCGTCACCTGTTGTAAATGATTCATTTCATTGCAAAGATTTCTCACTCAAATTTAAAAAAACGATTGCCAACTATTGACTCCGCTGAAAGCTGAAAATGTGTGTGACGCACGCACTTTATATTGTTTTCTTTTCTTTCGTGAGAAAATAAGTAGTTGTCTAGGCTACCTAATAATAATTTTATCATGAGTGGGACTGTATCGTCCAAAAATTTGTTGTTTCTTATTTCAGCTACCATAAGCCTATAGTATCTTTTTTAAAAATATAATGCAATGGTTAATGACGCAAACAGTGAAAATAATGTAAATGAAAATCAATGATTATTAAGTTATGTAGAGGTTTTTGGCCAGTAATTTTTAATGCAATTTTTAATATAAAATACATAAAAATTCAATTTTTTCCCGACGTTTCGTCACTTGTTTGGCGACATCTGCAGGGGAGTTTTTGTTTATTTTTTCTAAAAACACAGTAAATGTATAACAATTTTTTGAATAATTAATAAAAAGAATAAAAACCTACTTTACATTAAACTTGACTTAAAAATTTTGAAATTGCAAACACGAAACGTTACATTTCATTAACTTTTTAACAAACAGATTATTTATTTTAACAATTATTTACTAAACTAGCTTTCATAGCCTATTCGTCAATTGCTACTGCATAATTTTTTTACTGCATAAAAAAAAAAATATAACAAAAATAACGAAAATCAATGAAATTCATGTCAATACAAATTCTATGTATACGTTTTTTAAGTGTGTATTAATTATTTCAATAAGTTTAATTTATATTTTTGCTTGTGTTGAGCACAAGTTGCAAGAAATTATATAAATTCGAAAAATTGGTCAAATACATTTATTCAAAGTATATTTTTTACTTTGTTTTTTATATTAAAACCCATAACTTAAAATATAATGAAATGCTAAAAGACGAAAATAATGTGCATTAATGATAAACCGGATGTAAGGATGAACCGAATCGGGGGCAGAAAATAAACTGCACATTGCTTGCTATGTTTTCTGTTTTCCTTGTAGCAAGATCTCAAATGCAGGCATTAAAAGAGACTTTAACCCATCAAACAAAATATCATATATAAAAAAAAAATTCATATATATAATACCATATATTAGCTGCAGCTCTATATATACAGTGTTGCGCAAAACAATAGCAACAAAATAAGTGCGCTGCTACAAAATCGTGTATCTTTTTTAATATTGGGAACACACAAAAATGATTATACGAAATAAAGCATATATTCATACATCATATATAAAACAAATCAAATTCAAATTTGGTTTTGGTTTTTTAATTAAATTTCAAATTATTGTAGCTACATTCAATTTGTCTGAGAGCAAAACAAAAGCAACAAAGCTTCAAAAATGTAAAAAGAAAACAGAAGTTCCAAGAATTACCGGTAAAAGTTCCGTTACTGTTAAGCACGTGTTGTTTGTAAGTCATAAACATTTAAGTTTAGTTTTGTTTTTGCGGTAGTTGTGACATTGACTGTTCCATTTATAATGGCACGTTTAAAATACTATGAAGCTCTTAAATTGCAAATTATTTCCGAATATAAAAACGGAAATTCACAAATGTCTATCGTGAAACAGTTTGATATTAATCAGTCAATAGTTTGCAGATAAATAAAGAAATATACCATCACAAAAGACGTAACAACGGTACATTAAAGAGGGCGGCCGCGGAAGACATCGCTGCGTGATGACAGGAACATTTGAGGTGTGTTCAAACGAAATGCATTTGCCACATCCAAAGAGGTAGCTCGGACACTTGATTTAGATATCCATCACAGCACTGTTTGATGACGAGCCGTTGAGAACGATTAAAGAAGTTACAGACCGGCAGAGAAACCTTTGCTTACAGCTTAGCATAAAAAAACAAGGTGAGGTGTTACAATTTAAACAATTCTGTCTGAAATTGTGACAACAAGTTGCAATTTATTGTTTTTTAGACTCAGTCTTGCAAAAGAGCACCTAAATTGGACCGTTCAAAAATCGAAGACCTTTTTTAGCGATGAATCAAAATTCAACTTGATTAATTCAGATGGGATGTCCACGGTATGGCGCCCGAAACTGCAAAATAAATTTTAAGCACGGAGGCGGTGGCATTGTGGTCTGCACTTGTTTTTCCTATAATGAAGTTGAACCATTTCAAAAAATCGATGGAATTATGGATCGATTTGTATATAATGACATTTCAGAAAGCAAAATGCAACCACATTCTGAGTGGAATATGTCGCTTCAGTGAACGTTTCAGCCTGACAACGACCCGAATCATACTTCAAAGCTCATCAAAGATTACATTAGAGGCAATGGGATTCAAGTCCTTGATTGGCCGGCACAGTCACAATGACTTGAATCCCATTGCAAATCTTTTTGGGATTTTGAAGGTAAAAGTTTCTGGTCAAAGGTTTTCTAATAAGACTGCACTGTATGAAGCCCTGAAAGTTAATTGGAAACATATACCTAATACCAACATATCTAATTTAATAGAGTCAATGTCGCTCAGATGTGCAGCGGTTATCAAGAATAATGAATCTTACACCAAATATTAATTATGTTGCTTTTGTTTTGCTCTCAGACAAACTAAATGAAATCACATTAAGATTAAATTTAATAAAGAAAACAAAACCAAATTTGAACATGATTTGTTTTTAATATGATGTATGAATATATGCTT